>JARHVA010000886.1:4245000-4262500 GCA_037957365.1 Torreya grandis | reverse complement strand
TCCCTTATATGGTTAAAGTGATAACACCATTAAATTTAATAAACAATGTAGATTTTTTACCCACAACTCTGAGGATAATTGGATGAACACCAAGGTATTATATTGAAATACATGAGAAGATATTATAACATATGCAAGGTAAAATGTGAAAACTTACATTTAAATGTCACACTCAACTTGTATGTGACTATGCATTTAAGAAGAAAATTCATATGAAATAATGCCAATTATTTTTTTAATGGATGAAAATTCCAAAAATACACTATGTGTTGTATAGTTCAGGTTTAATAAAAAAAAACTAGATGAAATAAATAATGAAATAGTAAAGAAATCAATCAATGCAATAGGTAACAAAACTTAAAACAATGATATTAATGTGGAAATATGAGTAATAAAATAGTCCATGGGTGAATTCAAACTTTTGGGGCACCGAGAAGGGTCCATTTTAGAAAATAATTTCATTGCTTAAAAAGGGCGAACAATAATTTTAAAATGGTGCACACCATTGTTGAAATAAAAAATAACCCTGATTTGAAATGAATCACCACCAACCATAAAGGGAGAGAACCCTTTGTAATTCAAATGGTGCACATCCATTGAAGTAAAAAATGGCATACAAACATTACATTTCAAAGGGTGTACACCCTTTATTACTTGAAAGAGTATATAGTTTTTTTTATTACAAAGGGATTATGCCATTTTTAAGGACAAAAACACGCTAATTAAATGTGACATCCTTTTCTCATTTAATTTCCTTATATTGTGATTAACATCCATTGAAGAGAGGAAATTAGATTCCACGTGTATTCTCTCTAAAAATTTATTCTCCAAGCATGTCCACCATGTATGAACACTTGTTTCAGGGTCCCAGGTATGTTAATTTCTTCCTTAGGGCATGCTTAAGGTTTGTAATGATATTTTTTTATCTTGCATTATTTATAATAATCACATGGCAAGGAGGTACTAAAATTACAATTAAATTTATCTAGTGAAAGCCTTCAAGTAACTAATCTAAATATTTATTTCTTAAATTTCAATTTTTTATTTGATGGACCCATTTCCTAAAGACAACATCTAAAAAACCCTTGTTGAAAACCCACCAAAATTAAATTTCATATAAGCAGAATAGTATGTCAAAAATATAATTCAAAATAACAATAATTTGAAATTATCATTGATAGTTTTTGTGAATCTTTAAGAAATAGGGCACATAATTCACTTATTGATACATTAGAGATCATTTATAATGATGTATGGAATGCCACTTCTCAACTCAGTGCAATGCTTAATTTTACATGTAATGTAATAAGGGTGACTAATACCATTGAAATATTTATAACACTTATCAAATAAACTTTCATGACTACATGCAAATATAAAAACTTCAAGGATTTGGTGTCCAAGGTATGTTCCAACAAAAGAAAACACAAATGACCCTTAAAAGAATTATAAGGATATTAATTTTAGTTGAGTTTATTTCAATATTGGTTAAATGATCTTGTATTCAATATTTGTGGTTAGGGGAGAAATCTTTCATTCACAATGAATTAAAATGAAATCATAGGTTAGATATAAGATAATACAATAAACTATAGTAAATCATATATGAATCATGACTAAAATAGATTTAAAGGTATAAACCCATGATTGAATAAGAAAAATAAATGACTAAGGACAAAGAATGATATAGACAACCACACCAAGGTACTATTCTATAAATTTTAGATTGAAAATAGGTTCCAAAGATAACTTTATTATAACCATGTAGATATAACTATGTTCTACTACAATTTTTTTAGTATGATTCAAAATATCTTGAATAATATCTTAAGGTGAGACATAATTCACGGTATTAATCTCATTAGCTACACCACCCAAAAAATTTAATGAAGGATAAAGAGTCATATATTTCTTTGAACATCTTTCCATGAAGGGTCTATGTCCTATTTTGACTTACTCGCATCCAAACTATTAGGTATACTTGATAATATAAAACGGCTTAAAAATCAATATATTATTTATTTAGTATATTGATCACAAGATTAATTAGGATTAGTTGTATATTGTTTTAACAATTAAATTTAAATAACTTTATTATATGAATCAACCAATCCTATAAATTTATTAACTCCTAAAAAAATGGAAACTTTCATTTCATTAATAGATAATATTTAATATTTTAATGGTTTACATCACTTAATTAAAATTGATAGAGCCCTATTGTTGTCATAGTCAGAATCATAAAATGATCAATTTTATCTCTATGTTGATGTTGATTTTTTACCTAGCTGCCAACTATGTCTTTTATTAATTTTTAAGATTTTCTATTTTATGAGATGGCACACAAGTTGATGATCAATAAGGTTATAGATTTTATTTTTCAAACTTGAAAATAATAAGTTATAATAATCCTCCTTTGATTATTAATTGATAGCTTAATCACTTCTATATAAAACATGTCTAATAACTTAACCACTTATCTCCAGAATGTATTTGATACCTTAGATTCATTTAACATCATTCTAGTCATTTATTAACCAATTAGATTCTTTGTTTCTATGACTCCATTTAGTTTTGGAGTCCTTGTAGCTGAGAAATGCCTTTTTATTACATGATGCTCATAAAAATCATTGAATTCATTAGATATGAACTCACCTCCTCGATCTGATCTAAATAATTTGATTTTTAAATTCATTTCAGTTTCAACCAAAGCTTTAAACACTTTAAACTTATCAAACTCCTTAGATTTTTATTTTAGAAAGGAAACCCATGTCATTCTAGAATAATCATCAATGAACAATATAAAGTAGTTATCACATCATATGCTTTAAATTCTTCTAGGCCCGCAAAGGTCCATATGGATCAATTTCAATGGTTTGGTGGTTGAGTACTCCTTTGACCTGAAACTCACTCTTGTTTATTTTTCATGATGAAATTTATTATGATTGTAAAGAATGTTTGACAGTTTTTTAATCTTCAACATATCTCTTATAGATTGACTAGTGATAATTTTCACTAGATTATCAAAGTTCATATGGCTCATCCTTCTATGTTATACCCAGTTTTCATCAGTTTGACTCATGTAGCATTTCTCTACCTTAACTTCACTGAGTATGTATAGGTTTTTCATTGTTATGTTTACATTTACATCTAATTTTCTAGTGTTTTTTTCCCTTATCTTACAACCTTGAGCACAAAATGTGAGAGTGTGTCTTTGATCACACATTTGATTGACACTTAGAAGTTTATGCTTCAAGCTTTCAAAATATAATACATTTTCTCTTTTTATTTTTCCATTATCAAGGCTAAGCATGCCTTTTATATCTATTCTTATCATGCAATTATCTCAAAATCTTACAATGCCTTCACTCATTTCTTTCAAGGAGAGAAATTTGCTCTTGTCCCCAGTCATGTGACTTGATCATCCACTATCAATATGCCATTGTTTCCCTTCATTTTATCCATGAAATTTTTTTTGCACAAGCATAGATTTATCCTTGTCCTAATTAAATTCCTCTTACTTCTATTTCCATATTTTGTAGGTTCTCTTTTCTTTACCACAAGAGCATTCAATTTCTTGTTTTATCTAGGGGGTATACAACAACACTTCTACAAAACTATGTTATATGTCCATTGTTATTATATTTATATCATACAATGTTATTC
The DNA here is from genome assembly GCA_037957365.1 of Torreya grandis. NCBI lineage: Eukaryota > Viridiplantae > Streptophyta > Pinopsida > Cupressales > Taxaceae > Torreya > Torreya grandis. Next base: position 4,258,834 of record JARHVA010000886.1, on the reverse strand, counting down.
TCTTTATAATTCAATAATGGGATAAATGAGTTATAGTTTCTACTTGAAACTCTATAATTACTTCTACCACTATCCCATGTATACCTATTTATTGCATGTCATACACTCCATTGCTCTATGCCAAAAATGATGACATAAAAAGAACATCTAGAGAAAGAATGTTGGAACCTAGCCATGCATTCCTACCTTGGAGGAACAAACTTCTTGAATTTGTCCTTGTTATCTTTTGGAAGAGTGATTGTTTTCTTTGTGATTTGATTCTCTTTCTCCTTACTAATAGGACTTTTGAGAACATCTGCATAACTTTTTGTCTTTTCCTTATTTAACTTATTTGGTGTCTCTTTGTGATCTTATTTATTGGCAATCTGATTTTATTTATATCTAAGACCAATATTTATAAAATGTGACCTCTAAACATTTATGACATCATCTAAGATATCAATACTCTTTTCAAATTTAAGTCTTCTATTTATCTTGGTGGTAATTTTCTCTAATTCCTTCCTCAAGGAGACAATCTCAAATTATAACCTCTCAAAATTTTATTTCTTTTTGCTTAATTGTATCCACCTCTCCTCTTCAATATTTGTTTCTTCTTCAAGTTGAATCTTGAGGCCGATGATAATTGTTTTGTATTCCTCAAGGTCTTGGGACATTTTTTTATCTTGAATCACAATCCTCTTTTTCATATTTATGTAGATGTAATTATTGTTTCAAATTTATTTTAGTAAGCTACTTGATCTCGTATATGATGCATATAATTTATTCTTAAAAATATACCTCTTCTTCATCTTCAACATATTCTTCCTCTTCTAAGGTGTCTTCACTTATAGAGGCGTCATTTTTTATTTTTATATCCATGAACATATTTTATTCTTTGTCACTATCTAATATGTTCTCATCGCTCTTCTCAACTAAACTAATATCCTTTTTGGAATAGATGATTTTCTTTTGCTTACCAAACTTTTTATTATATTAATTTTGTTTGATGTTTTAATTATTTTTAGTTTTGCTTTCCTTCTTATTCCTTTCCTCATTATTATTTTACTCATCATTGATATCATCCTTATGTGGACACCTAGTAGCAAAATGTCCTATTTTAACATAATTAAAACAATTAAAAGGTAGTTTACCTTTTTATTTTCCTAATAATTTCTAAATATTTCTTATAAAAAGGGTATAATATTCATGTTTTTCATAACTGGTGTCATTTCTTGATTCATGTTCTTTATTATTTAGTTTATTTGAAACTGTAAAAGCTACTTCCTTCTTAGATGTCTTTTCCTTTTTAGTTCTCATTTAATATACCTTGAGAATCCAATACAACTCATCCATTATTAATGAGTCTAAGTCCTTTATTATTAAAAGAGTTAAAACTTTTGCATCAAATATCAAGGTAAGTGACCTTATCACTTTGTAAACAATCATGGATTCTTCAACTTTTTATCTAATTCCTCTTATGGTGTTTACAATTTCATCCACACAAATAAGATATGATGCAACATTTTCTTCCTCTTTAATTTTTGATATCTCAATTTGTCTCTTATGAGTTTTGAGTTTTGCCTTCTTCACTTAACTATCACCCTCATATATGTACTTAATTTTGTCCCACATTCCTTTATTGAATCATATTGTATAATCTTGACAAACTCTGATTCTATTAAGCCACACAAAATAGCATTCATGGATTTGTCATTATTCTCATTAGCCTTCTTTCCAGTGGAATCCATTGGTGGATTTGTTGGAATAACATATCCACTCATAAATATTTTCCATATTTCAAAACCAAGGGCCATTAAATAAGTATGCATCTTTATACTCCAAAATGAATAGTTTGTTCTATAGAACAATGGAGACTTGTTTGTGGAGAAACCTTCTTATACATGATGATTAGCCATGTGTTGTCCCAATATATACCTTATATCAGTTAGACTAATTTTGAAGGAACCACTCTGATACCAATTGTTAAGCACATGATACACTGAGAGGGTGGGGCTGAATTAGTGTATAATAAAACTTTAACTTTCATAAATTAATGTTCAAAAAGAAAACATTCACACAAGATATAATAATTAAGCAACACGAGATTTATGTGGAAAACCCTCTGTAAGGAAAAACCATAAATTATAGCTACTCTGATATACCATCTAAATCCAACCATAAAATAATAAAACTTTTACAAAATTTCATAAGCACCAACCTACTTCAAGACACAAATCACCACCACTAAGCACCAACTTAGCAAGAGACACCAATCTCTTTGTTTTGAGGCACCAACATCCACTGAAACAATATTCCACCTTAATATTATTGATTCATAAATGAATGATTGAAAATTCAATCTTAACTTCTTATTCTCCATAAAAAATTGCTTATGCTTGAATGACAAAAATAATTATTTCTAATATATTTTTATAATCTTCTAGCCACCTTATATAACCTACAAAGGCTCTTCACAAAGGAGGTGTCCCATAAAAGAGGCACCTCTTCACCAAAAGATGTGTTTGTTTACATTTTTATTGACATTTTCATTGATATTTACATTAACATTTATATTGACATTTCCATTGATATTTTTGTTGATAATTTTGTTGACAATTCTATTGGCCATTCTGTTGACATCAATTACAATTCCTTTTACATCAATGATAATATTCCAACATAATTCAACTATGAAATTAATTAAATGAGCTATAGTATCTATGGTTAAGGTCCTTATAAATATCTAGATTCACCAAGATTTGGGTATAGGTTGAATGGCACATTTCTATGGTTAAGGAGTCCTCATGCCAAAATTTTCCTTGTCTTAAAATTATTATTAATATGGTATTAACCAAATTACATCCCAATGATATTTTTATATAAAATAATTGATGGCTTCCATGAATAATCTATATGACCTTGATTTATAATGATTTTGAAGCATATAATATACGTTACATTATGTCTCATTTATTAAAATATAGGATTAAAAAAATTACAATTCAATCATGTTTTTAAAATTTAAGATGACTTTTCAATTATTACGAATGTAGGTTAACCAAATTACACTTTGATCATATTTTTTAATGTTATGATAACCTCTAAATTATTAATAATATGAGATTAAAAAAATTACAACTATCTATTTATTTGAATCTTAATATCAATTTTATCAAAGGTTATGTGCTATAATTTTTATGTGTTGTAAATTATTTTTGGTTTAAAAATTATTGTCAGTTTAAAATTATTCCAATAGAAATTTAATGTACTTATTGTTTTCAAAGGTTTGCAAGAAAATTTAATGAAATTTGATTTTTATGGCATTTTATTAAAGTCATTATTTCTAAATAATGTGGTATTACATCAATTACATGTCTATCATATATTTCTCTAAAGGTAGTGAAGAATGTCATTGTAATTTAAGTATATCAAGTTAAACTTAATAAGATTTTTCTTGTGCACCTTAAAGAATTCCATAGCAATTTAACTATATCAAGTTAAACTTAGTAAGATTTTTATTGTGTGCCTTTAATGTTATAAATTTTAATTTATTCCTTAACCCATAATGCATCATTTAATTATTATTTAAAAACATTTAATATCAATTGTTAGGCATAGTTAGTGGGTTTATATTTTTAGTTAGCTATTAGAGTTAGTGGTTTACTAAATATATAAATTTATACCTCTATGTATTGAGTCATATTGTATGTTATTTATCATAAATCAAGTTGAAGTTCAATTTAAGATAATCATCTATAATTTATTTAATGTTGAAGCATGGCATTGAGAGTTTTTTTTAATGTTGTTATTGCTTTTAGTTTGGTATCAGGGCCTGTACATCTGAGACCATATAAAATATGTGTTAGGATAAGTTAAAGCTAAGGAATAATATCATCATGGGTAGTTGAATACCAATAATTACAATAAATAATAAAAAATGAGCATATTCCATTGAGTAACATATAAGACAAGAAGGAAAAGAGATCATTGTTGGGTAGAGTGAATTTGTGGCAACCAGGGAGAAGAAATCACCTAGCTAGTAGAGTCTAAAAGTTATGGAAGTACAATAGCATATTTGGACGAGAGACAAGCTAGAATGGAAGAAAAAGTAAGCCAACTGGTCATTAGCAAAATCTACCAAAGAAGATAAAAAGATAAAATAATATTGTGCATAATTTTTTTAAAAGGAGCACAAAAATGCCAAGACTATTCGAATAAACTTGTGGAGTGTCATATCCTATGAAGTTAAAGTTAAGATGAAGGGGAGATCTTGTTTGGATAATTTCAAATAATCCATGCTCTCATTTAAATTCTATTTTGATAAGGATTCACTTCTAAGCAAGTCCATGTGGAAACTAGTCCAATTCTAAAAGCTAAAGAAGATTATCTTCAAGCCAAGACCATAGCCTTTATTTAGACCAAATATTTTTTGAGATATAAAGAGAATTAGTTTAAGAATATTAAATTTAGCCTATTATTTAGTAGAGGGTTAATAAGTGGTCTAAAATTAGTAACATGCCTAGATTAGATGTAAAAATTTGGCAACATCTACAAATATTTGATAGATAAAACTATGACATCTAGGAAAAGAAGATGAAGATGATAATGGTATTCAATAATTATTGGGAGTATGTGGTCACTAGATTCATATATGTGATCACCCAAGTTCCTATAATGCATTAACAAATTTTAAAAAGGCCTAGATAAAGGAAAATAAGAGAAAGGATGCAAAATCATTAAATATAATTGAGACAACAATGGTAGAATCCATATACCTTAGAATAGTAGTCAATTACTCAAAGGATGCATGGGAGATTATGCATAAAAAATAGGCCAATCTTCTAGAGGACATAACTTTTGACCCATAGCTCCATTGACCTCTTCCATATGCCAAAATGATTGTATCAAAAAATTTGACGGTGTCTTAAGTTGATCTATCCACTTAGATTTGATTTCAATATTTTTCAAAGGGCAAACATGATCATTTGAGGGTATAACATTAATGTTTAATGATTTTTCAAGAATTTTCTATTTTTTAAAATTATATATTTTTAGAATTGAACATCGAATTATGTGGAATTTTATCCCATAGGCTAATTTTAGCATTTATGGTATTTTAGGAGATTTATAGAGCCACACGTGCTTGCATGTGAAACTTATTATAAATAGCAGTTTCTAAAAATATATGTTTTTATAGATTTTAGTTTTTTTGAATTTTTGCATGTCAACTTTAGTTTCTGAGTTGATTCTTATTTGAGCATGTTGTGGGTTTGTAGATTTTTCAATTCATTAAATATTAATCAATTTTGAGTTATTGTTTTAGATATTGGATTACTGGTAATTTTATTGTCTTGATAGTTTTTGGGTTCATTATCTAGTATCAGAGCAAGTTCAAATCTTGGAGGAGAAAGACATGGTGAGAGGACGAGGAGGTACTGTTTAGATTAACTAGACTATACAATATATATAGAGGAAAGTTCAATATTTCACCAAGATTATCACCAATAACCAAAGAAGAAAAGGTGGTGATGAGGAAGACACATATTGTGATGAAGAAATTTAGTAAGAAGAAGAACAAGAAGAACAACCACCATCGATGGAGAAGAGGATATATTAGGATTTAGAAATAATAAATAAAGGAACCAAGGTTGATGTTACATATTATGGAGGTAATTTAAAACTAGAGAAGTTGATAGATTGGATGAATAGTATGGAGAAATTCTTTTAGTAGAAGACTATGAGAGAAGACAAGAAGGTAAAATTTGCATGCATGAAATTGAAAGGTCATACAATGATTTGGTGGGATCACCTACAAAAGGAGATATAGAGAAAAGGTAAAGAGAAGATTAATTCAAGGAAAAATATGGAGAAGAAGATGAGGGAGAATTTTTTTCTTGTGGATTATGCACAAACCCTATATAGAAGATTTTAGAATTTAAGGTAAAAAGATTGAAGTATACAAGAGTATACAAATGAATTTTATAAGATTTCCATATGAGTGGATCATGATGAAATAAAAGAGAAGATGGCTTCAAGGTATGTAAATGGTTTTAAATTTTATATTTAATATGAACTAAGCATACATGGAATACTTTACATGGAGGAGGCTTATCAATTAGCTTTGAAGGTAGAAAAAAAATAAAATAGACAAAATTTCAAAAGAACATCTCTTGGTATAAGAAGATGTAGATCCCATCCAAATAGGGGATGAGGTGGTATTAATACCACTAGAGGTGGGTCTAATACCAATAGAGGTGAATCATCATGTGGTGCAAAAAAGGCAAGATGATAATAGGTGAGGTTTTAATAACAACAAAAAGGAATAAGATTTTAGAGAGGATGAGGTTATGGTGTTTCTAGAGGATGGATTCTAAATTAGCATAGATATTATGTATATTATACATGTGGAGAAGAAGGTAATAGAGAATTTGAGTTTCCTAACTATCAAGATCAAGAAAGGAAGCAAGAAGAGCACTCAAGAGTAAATCTAGTTGAGGCTGAAATAGAAGAGCAGAATACTAATGTTACACCAGTAGATGTTGGAGATAATATCATGATGAGAAGAACCGGATCACTCTAATGAGATAATAAGTGCTTAATAAAGGTGGTGATGCATGCCTATGATCAAATATTTTTCTATCAAGATGTACTTCAGGTGGAAATGTATGCAATGTAATTATACATGGTGGTAGTTACAAAAATATGGTTTCTAAAGAAATGATAGATAAATTAAATCTATAATGTGAAAAGCATCCTAATCCTTATTAGATTTAATGGTTTAAGAAATGGAATGAGTTTATAGTAGATAAATGGTGCTCAATCAATTTTTCTATAGGAAAAACATATAATGATGAAATATGGTGTGATGTTATTCCGATGGATGAATGCCATTTGTTATTGGGGAGACCATGGTAATTTGATAGGAAAATAATTCATGATGGAGAAAATAACACATACAATCTTTTAAAAGTTGGTACAATGTTAGTTTTTTTACCTCTTAAAGAGGAAGAGAAGATAGAAACATTACTTGCTACGAAATAATTTATCCAAGATATGAAGGTAGCGAGTTGTTGTAGGAATAATATATAGATGTTATGCATAATGAATTAATAGATGGTTTACCATCAAAAGATATATTCAGTGTCATATTGATTTGATTCTAGGATCATCTCTACCAAATATAGCAGCTTATAGGATGAGTCCAATAGAACATGCAAAATTAAATAAATAGGTTATTGAATTGATAAGAAATAAGGTGATAAGGGAGAGTATGATTCCATGTGCAATACCAATATTTATAATTCCAAATAAGATGGAGGATGGAGAATGTGTGTGGATAGTAGAGTAATTAACAAAATTACAATAAACTATAGGTTTCATATACCTCATTTAGATGATATGATGGATGTTCTTGCAAGAGAAAAATAATTTACCCAGATTGACCTAAGGAGTGGTTATTATCGTGTTCAAATTCATGAATGATATTAGTGGAAAACTACATTCAAGACTAGGGATGGCTTATATGAGTGAATGGTGATGCCATTTAGATTATCTAATGCACCTAACACATTTATGATGATGATGAATATAGTGATATGAGAATATGTTGGTAAGTTTGTGGTTATTTATTTTGATATTAAAAAACACTAAAGAAGAACACTTATGACATTTGAGAATGGTACTAGATTTGTTAAAAAAGGAGAAGTTGTATGTAAATTTGAAGAAGTTTAGGTTTATGCAACATAGTTTGGTATTTCTAGGATTTTAGTTTTAGAAGATGGTGTGAAAATGGATGAATAAAATATGAAGGAAATTGTTGAGTGACCTATTCCAAGAATCATTAAAAAGGTAATAATTTTCCATGGTTCATCAACTTTTTATAGAAATTTTATTAAAAAATTTAGTAGTAATGTGGCACCAATAATAGATTGCATGAGAGTGAGAATTTACATGGACTAGAGCAGCCACATAAAGATTTGAATTTTTGAAGAAGAAGATTATAGAAAGACCAATTTTAGCATTACTAGATTTTAACAAAGTGTTTGAGGTTGATTGTGATTATTTTTTTGTGAGAATTACTATTACATTGAGTCAAGAAGGAAAGCCAATAGCATATTTTAGTGAGAAATTGAATGAGGTAAGAATGAAGTATTCTACTTATGATGTTAAACTTTATGCAATTGTACAAGCATTAAGACATTGGAGGCATTACCTGGTGCCTAAGGAGTTTATCTTATTTACAGATCATGAGGCTTTGAAGTATGTGAATACACAAAAAAAAAAGGTTGAATAGTAGGCATGCAAAGTGGGTTTATTTCTTCTAGGGGTATACTTTTATATTGAAGCATAAATCAAGAAAATAAAATCAGGTAGTTGATGAATTAAGCTAGAGGGAAATGTTATTTACTACTATGGTGAGTGAAGTAGTTGGATTTGAAGCTATCAAAGAATTATATGATACTGATCCATATTTTGGCAAGGTAGTTGAGCAATGCAAGAATCCATTAATAGGTGGGAAATATGGTATTCATGATGAGCATCTTATACAATAGGGTTATCTATTTAAAGGGAAACAAATATGCATTCTATTCAAGTCTCTATGAGACAATATAATAAGAGAATTACATAGTGGAAGACTTTCTAGACACTTTGGTAAGATGAAGACAATAGCTTATGTGGAGGAAAAGTGTTTTTGGTCGAAGATGAAGAGAGATGTGACAAGGTATGTTTCAAGATGCATAATATGTTAGGTAGTGAAAGGTCATGCACAAAATACTAGACTATACATGCCATTACCAGTTCCAAGAGAGCCATGGACAGATTTGAGTATGAACTTTGTGTTGGGATTACCAAACACACATAGAGGTAATGATTCAATTTTTTTTGTTGTAAACAAATTTTTAAATATGGTTCATCCCATTGCATGTAAAAAAACTATTGATGCCACTAGAGTTTTAGAATTATTTTGTAAGGATATTGTGAGATTATATGGTGTTCTAGAAACTATTACTTTAGATAGGGACATGAAATTTCTAAGTCATTTTTAGATGAAATTTTGGAAGAAGATGGGTACTAAGATATAATTAAGTAGTGAATATCACCCAATAATAGATGGACAAACATAAGATATGAATAGGATCTTGGGAAATTTATTGATATGCATAGTGGTAGAGAAGCCCAAGCAATGGGACTTAGCTTTACCACAAGATGAGTTTGTATATAATAGTTTAGCGAATAGATCATTAGGAAAGTAACATTTTCAAATTATTTTATGGGATAAATCCTATGGGTATTTTAGATTTGGTAAAATTACCGATTTTAGATTGAATTAGTGATGGTGCAAAAGCATTTGTATATCATATACAATAGTTACAAGATGGAGTAAAAATAAAGTTACAGGAAAGTAATGAGAAACTCAAGGCATTAGAAGATGTTAGAAGAAGATACAATTTATTTTAAGGATATTTGGTAATGGTTTACTTGAGGAAATAAATATTTCTAAAAGGCGTGTACAACAAATTAAAGTACTAGAAAATAGGACCATGCAAAATTGTGAAGAAAATCAATGACAATGCTTATGAGGTGAGTTTACCATATAATTTTGATATATCTCTAGTCTTTAATGTTTTATATTTATATGAATTCCATGGAGAATATGGTGAATGTCAAATAGTGCATGTTTTTGATATGAAGAAAATGAGAACAAGGCAAGGGAATTATAACAGGTATTTGGTGTAGTGGGAAGGATTGTGATAAGAAGACAACACTTGGATTACAAAATGGGAGCTGAAAAATATTTATAAAGACAAATGGTAGTAGTATAATTAGGCCAACTTTTAAGATCTAAGTTGTTTTTAACCAAAGGAGAATGATGCAGAAAAAATAGGGTGATCTTCTAGAGGCCATACATTTTGACCCGTAGTTATGTTTGACCTCTTCCACATGCCAAAATCACTGTATCAAAAATTTTGATGTTGTATTGATCTGATATATCCACTTAGATTTGATTTAGATATTTCTTGGAGGAAAAACATGATCATCTGATGGTTTGAAATTAATGTTTAATGATTTTTTTGAGAATTTTCTATTTTTTAAAATTGTATATTTTTAGAACCATTTGTCAAATTCAGTTGAATTTCATCCCATATGATAATTTTATCATTTATATTATTTTAGGATATTTTTAGAGCCATGCATACTTTCATGCAAAACTTACTATACATATCAGCTACTAAAAATAGACATTTTTTTAGATTTTGTTTTTTTCAAATTTTTGCATGCCAACTCTAATTTTTGAGTTGAGGCTTATTTACGCATAGTGTGGGTTTGAAATTTTTTCAAGTCATTTAGTATGAATCAATTCTAACTTATTATTTTATATATTGGCCTATTGGTGATTTTATTGTCTTGATAGTTTTTGCGTTCATTAGGAGGAACCTTAAAAAAAATTATATAGGCATTGATAAATTACAATTACTCAAAATCCAATTGCTTAGGAGAGAATTTGAAACATTATAAATGAATTATGGTGAGTCCAATTCTGATTTTCATATAAGAGTTACTAATTTAATCAATGAGTTAAAAATTAATGGTGAATATATAGAAGATCAAATAATTATTGATAAAAACATTAGGAGTTTTTCATTGAGATATGTTTTGATTGTCATTATAATTGAGGAGTATAAGGACCTCTTAAGGATGAAAATGGATGTGTTTATGGGTTCTCTACAAACCCAAAATTAATGGTTGAATATATTTGGTCCTTCTTCCCCAGAACAAGCCTTCAAGGCTTAGGTCAATATGAGAGGTAGGGGGACAGAAAGAGACAATATTGGAATAAGCTTTAGAGGTATAGAAAGAAGAATAAACCAATATGAAATAACAAGCTCAAATATTCAATAAGGAGAAAATATTTCACAATTATATTTCCAATCTAAAAAAGAGGAACAATACTTCAAACCAAAGATATAATAAAAAGTATTGTTTAGTGTTATTATTATCATAAGTATGTTAATTTTTATTATGAATGTAGAAAGAGGTAGCATTATCAATCAACAAAAAGTGTAAATGTAGCTAATGATAATTTAAGTGAAACTAAACATTTTCCAAACATGTTCATTGTATGTAATGTTATTGAGCATATGAATGCTAAGGTTTGGTATTTGGATAGTGCTTGTAGTAACCACATGAGTGGTAATGAGAACTTATTTGCCTCCATTGAAATTAATATTCAATCTAAGATAAAGGTGGGGGGAAATGAAAATTTTCATGTTTTTAGGAGAGGGACTATCATCATCTAAACCAAGTAAGGTGAAAGAAGAGAAATCCATGATGTTTACTATGCTCTAAATATAAAGCACAATTTGTTGAGTATTAGATAATTGGTCCAAAAAGGTTATAGAGTCTTGATGGAGAATGGAGAGTACATAATATTTGATAAGGAATGAATCAAGAACAAGATAGCTACAATTCAAATGAAACAAAACTGCATGTTTCCTCTCAAAATACAAATTAATCATCTTAGGAGTACAATAGTACAAAAACAAAAAGCCTTCAATATCATCATCAAAGGCACATCCAGACTTTGGAATTTAAGGTATGGAATTTAAGTTATTTTGGATTATATCTTTTATTTAAGAGGAATATGGTTGAAGGTATACCAATATTAGTATAACCTAAAATAAAATGCGATCATGTATCTTCAAAAAATAACATAGGAACCCCTTTCAATCAAGGTTGTCTAGGAGGGAAAATCACCATTAGTGTTGGTGCACATAGATTTGTGTAGGCTAATGAAGACTCTCACCTACTCCAAGAATGCATATTTATTGACCTTCATAGTTTATAATGCCAAGAATACCTAGGTTTATTTCTTAAATAATAACTCTTAGACTTTCAAAAAATTCAAATGATTCAATGCATTGGTTGAGAAACATACTAGATATTCCATCAAGATCCTAATATCAGATAGAGGTAGAGAGTATGTCTCTAAATAATTTCTAAATTTTTTTAAATATTCAAGGTATTAAAAATCATTTCATAACTAGATACACTGCACAAAAAAATAGAGTGGCAGAAAGAAAGAACATGACCATCAAGGAGATGGATATAATCATGTTGAATCCCAAAGGACATTCATAATAATTTTGGGGTGAAGATGTAGCAACAATAGTATACTTGTTAAATAGGTATCTTACAAAAGTTTTCTGAAATAGGACTTCACAAAAAGCATGTAAAAATAGAAAGCATAGTGTTGAACACCTAATAATATTTGGGTGTGTGGCATATCCACATGTGCCAAAGGAAAAGAGGTGGAAATTTGATAATAAAGGATAAAAGTGTATCTTTATTAGATATAGTAAAGACACCAAATAATATATAATGTACAACCTTATTATAAATAAGATTTTTACTAATAGGGATGTTGATTTTATTGAGAATGAATCATGGGATCACACTATTGACACTACCTTGAGTATCTCGATAACAATACCCATAGATGATATAGAATATGGAAAGGAAGACAATGAAGGTAAACTAATGATAGATCAAAATGTTGAACATCCATATACATCAACTTTATAACATATTACTTAGTCAAGTAACTCCATTAGAATTTTAGATCCAACTCTCACTTCCCTAATGCCTATAAAGAGAAGGAGCTTGAGAGACATTTAGGATAATACAAGGTATGATGATCTTAATGAAAATATGAATTTCATTTTATTTTCTCATGATGATCCTACACGTTTTAAATAATCAATGAAAGAAGAGAAATGGTTCAAGGCCATGGATAAGGAAATATATGGAATTGAAAGAAACAAAACATGGGAGTTAGATGATTCACCTAAGGATGAAAAAGTAACTAGATTTAAATGGGTCTATAAGAAAAAGAGCATATAAGAAGGGGAAATTCATAGGCATAAATAAAGGTTGGTTGTTAATGGATAAAAACTACATGTTGGAAGAGATTATGGTGAGACATATGCTCTTGTTGTAATAATGGAAATAATGTGGGTTGTCTTCACAATAGCTACCCAACACAATTGAAAGGTATATCAAACAGATGTGAAATTTTTTTTCTTAAATGGAGTACTCAAAGAAGAAGTCTATGGTGATCAACAACCTATATATGAATTCCCATGATAAGAAAATAAGGTGTATAGAATCAATAAATAAATATATGGACTGAAGCAAGCACCAAGGAATTGGTACAGTAGAATTTATTCATACTTTAATACCAATCACTTTAACAAAAGTATTAGTGAACCCACTCTTTAAATCAGGGTAAGCCATGGAAAGATTTTGATTGTTATGTTATATGCATATGATATATGTTTTATAGGAAATGATGATCCTTTAATTGTTGAGTTCAAAAAATCATCGAAAATGTAATTTAAAATTATAGAGTTGGGTTTATGAAGGTACTTCCTTGGTTTAAAAGTACTACAAATGGATCATGGCATATTCATCTCTCAATCCAAATGTGCTTCACAAATTTTGAATAAGTTTAAAATTTTGAATAGTAATCCCATGATAATAAAAATAACCATAGGTCTAAAATTGAGTAAGAAATATTTATCTCAATTAGATGAATACAACCTTATACAAAAGCATGGTTTGAAGTCGAATGTACTTGACAATATCTAGGCCTGAAATAGTGTATGTAGTAAGCCTAATTTCTGAATTCATGGAGACACCTAAGGATACATATTATCAAGAAAGAGAATTATAGACATGTGAAAAAAAAAAAAAAAACTATGGTATTCTCTATACTTCATCAAGTCATTTTGATTTAGTTGGATATAAGGATAGTGATTGGGTAAGAAGTGTATATAGCATGAAAATCACATTA
>JARHVA010000886.1:4120000-4240000 GCA_037957365.1 Torreya grandis | reverse complement strand
TATTCTCACCAAAGGATTACACAAGTAAATTTATGGATGACTTAAGGAGATGGTAGGTATCTCTCCTTTTTGCTTCAAATGGGGAATATTAAGTATGATGTTAATTTGGGAACTTAATTATTAGTTTTAGATTTATTTTATTTGTTATTTTGTATGTTTAGTAGGATTTTTTAAATAATTTATGCCATAATTTAGTTTCTTTTTCAATTTTTGATACTTTCTAAGATTTTCCTAAAAATAACTTGAAACTCTCACTTAAGTCCAATTCATTTTCTTAATACTCAAATGAGTTTCGAAGATGTAAGTCATAATTTTTAGTGTTATTTAATTTAAATTAAAGTGTATTTATGTCAATTAATATTTTATATGGAATTTTAAAATCCATAGTTGAGTTGGTTACATGTTTTGACTGCTTGTTGATCAAAGTTTCTTGCATGTTAACCTTGTCATGAATGTAAGTAAATCTTGTTTGCTTTAGTCTAATTTTAGTTTTATTTGATTATAAATTTATAAGTATAATTATATATTACTTAGTTGTAATTTAAATATCCTTATTTAGTTTTTACTTTATTTTTTTCTTTTAAATAACTTGTCATGCAAGTTATATTTTATTAGGCTTGTTTTAGCATTCTTTTGTTAGTAAGAATTGTCCAAAATAGAGTGTGGGATATAATTCCTTATGTTAATTAATTTTGAATATTTATATCTTATTTTTTTTCCATACGTATTCATAAAATAAGACCAAAAAAGATGTATCTTCATTTTTTAATGTTATTTTGTATAATTTATAGTTAACAATCTCACTTACAACATTATTAGATTAACAACTAGTAATCCTAGTAAATATTGCTTGATACATAAATTAAATTTTAGGATAATTAAGAGATTATTTTTACTCCCTCCATATGTAAATTAATTGATATAATTGAGGCTGCAATAAATAGGAAACGATAAATTTTCAAACAAGAAAGCACTAATTTAAACCAACTAAATTTCAATGAGGTAGGAGAAATGAGATTTTTCTAAATCACCAAATCATTGATAAGACCATATAATATCCAATTTCAATATAGGTAATTCTTAAAATAAATTGGAATGATAGATATAGAGATTAAATTTTAACATCTTTTTAGATGTTTGGATTAATCGAGGAACACATGTCAAAGTGAGACATGGGGATAGGCCTAGGTTTCTAATATTTGAGGTGTGTTCTGATATATTCACCTGGAAAAGTAAATCCAATACCTCAAGTTATCCCCATGGAAACTTTTTGAAATTTTATAATGGGCCAAATAGAATGTAAAATGACTCAATGGTTACGAACTACTTATTTCTCACCTATGGCTTGAGCCCTTGGGTCCATCTAAAAAATTTCATGTGAAATTATTGATTCATAAATATTTGATAGTGAAACACACACACACCATATGTACTTATAACATTTTAAATTTTTATTTTTAAATTAATTAATAACTATTTATTAAATATTTCTCAATACAAATAAATATACTTAGAAATATATAATAAAAGCTTATAGATAGTTGTAAAAAAAATATAGGTATGCCTAAAAATTAAAAAAGGTATATGGGTGGTAATGAGATGTTGGAGAGTTAGTAAAGTATATTTATTATTTCAATTCCCACATAGGTTCAAATCTCACTAAGGCATATGAGGATAGATGTGGCTGTTGGTAGTATTCTCAAGGCTAGTTATGATCATTGTCGGTATAATCAAGCTAGTTGGGTTAGATTCTCATGGTTAATTATAGCTATTGGTGGTATTCTCCAACATTTTGGCTATCTGGTATATCCATTATACATGAATTATATAATAACTTGGGATATGGACCCTTGATTGTGTCCTAGACCACTTCGTATCTTTAGTCAAAAGTGATTACCAATAAAAATAGGTGTATGGATTTTATTAAACAATTTAGATGTTTTTAGATGATTTAAATTAATTAAAAATTAATATTTTTCTATTTATATTATAAGATGTTTCATTTTATATATAAAACACTTATCACACTAACTAAAATTTAATCGATTACAAAATGTATAGATGTGTACATGAAAGAGAATTATTTGGACATGATATTAAAAGACATGATGACAATCTTTTTTATTGTGTTCCACTAGAATTTAAATAACTATAAAATCATAAATAGATGAATTATATTTGAATTCTCTAACATATAATATTATGTGTTTTTAGTTATTTTAAAATAATTGTATAGAAGAAGAGAACTCTTGGTGGCTAAATCATTGGGAAGAATCGTGAACAAAACATTTCTCTCTATTCATATTCTATAAAATAACCAATGCTCCTAATTCATGCCATAAAACATGTAAATATACAAAAAAATGATTTATCAAGTCCAATTACTACAAGTAATGTTTATTATAAAAACATTATATCCATTTAATATAACGGTATTATTTTTAAAAAAATAATAGTCATTTAAGATAATAGTATTATTTTAAGGAGAAGTATTGAGAGCTAGTTTAATAAAGCTTATTTTTTATTAAAGTTAAGGGGGGGATTTTTTTGAACTAGGGTCCCAAAACACTAGAAGAAGTAACACAACAAAATAAACAAAAGGCTCACGCATCCCATCAGAGAGACAAAACTAGAACATAGTAAAAGAATAGCTACAAAACCATTGAAAGATAGCCTAGACAAAACTAAAAAACTATGTTACTCTAGACTCCCAGAAACATCTTCCCAACACACCTTCATATTTTTATGATTCAAATTAATCTACTTCAAAATACTTTTATAGTCAATGTTATGTTTGGAACTACTTCTTTGGCCCTTTTTACCCTTGCCTTTACCTATATAGTAGGGGTCAAATAATTTTTTGAGATGAGCCTTGAGTTTCTCCATGTTTTGGATACCTTCATTCATTATGGCATTATTGCAATTAATTAGGTAACTAATTTTTTTCTATAAATTTTCATTTTCTTTCTCAATTCAATCTACTCTAAAACACAACCCTTGAATCTATGTCTTCCTCTTTCTTAGCTAAGGCTTTAGTCAACTTGTCATTCTCCTACTACGGGACATTCATCTTGATCTTAATGGTTGACATTTCATGCATGAACCATCTCATCAGGGCTTTTTGTAGGTCTAGTTATTATACCATATTGTCAATGTTCCCCTTTCCTTGGAGAGAATTGATAAGCTATTTAAAATCCTCATTCTTGTCTCATTGAATCTAAGAAGCCTCTCCCTTATTAGTGTATTTAGTATCCTTCTTCCCTTTATGATGCTCTATCTTAGACTAAGTAATCTCTTGCTCTCTAGTCTTCTCACTCTCAATGTGTGTTACATCCAATTCCTTATTTTCACTCTCCACATCCACAAAATTACTTCACTCTTTTTTTTCTATGAAATGTGTAGTCTTTTATGACCATGCTTCTCAATTTTTTATTTATTTTATAAAATGTTATTAGAAGCACCTATGAGATGCTTCTTAATGTTATCCTGATCCTTCATGATATCTTCTCTATTCTTGCCAATGTCTTTATTAACCACTTTAATCTTACCATCGACAACCCTACTTAGGCTATCAGGATATTTAATCCACACCTTCTTAATCTTCCTTATATCCATTGGTCCTTCTTTAGAATTCTCTTGTTGTTTCTGAGCTAAGTCTGATATTATTTCGTTCATCCCTCTAAATTATTTGAAAATAAGAAAGATCATCCCCTCATGTCTTGGGGTAGAATAATTACCATTTTTAAATTTCAAGATAGAGGTTTCCATGGATCTAAGAATGAAAAATGACAAACTAAAGGCAATCATATGTCTAAAGTAATTGATAATTTTAAACATGAACCATCTCAAAACATTATATCTACCTTCTAAGGTAACATATTGGATAAGGTGAAAGGATACCTTAGAGAAAGATTTAGGGAAAACTTCCCTATCAAATCCATTATGCAATTGATCTAGCTACTCACCATCTTCCAAAAAGGTCTCTTTGTCTGGCTTAAATTATCTAGGGGTATAATAGCTCTTCGTCTCTTCAATAGCCAAACCCATAACATGAGAGATGAGCTCATCTATGATGTCTAGTATGACCCCACTAATCATCACCACTCTCTCCTCCTAGGCATTAGCAAACATGATGGAGAGGTGTCTATCAAAGCCTTCGATTCTCTCCATGAAGTAACCTCTAACTGGTAGGGCATTCCAAACTCTACTATTTTTCCTAACCTCTAGCTATAGCTTGGGTTCAATTTTTTTAGGAATCCCCATGTTGTTTTCAGTCTTCATTCAATAAAATAACCTACCTTTTTTACAATCTATGTGATCCCATACCTTATCATGACTATTATGATCATGGGAGAAATTATGAGATTTTTCAATTATCTTTTCCCTTTCTAGAATCCTCTCCCTAGAACTGTTGAGATCTAAAGGCCTTTGATCACAATTTCTAAGATTAAACTTAGCCTCCCCCTACTCAAAAGAGATAACATAAAGAAGCTAAGTATTATTAGGATTTATTTTCCCTTCATTGGTAACTTTAGAAATCAAATCTCTAGGGACATCCTCAAAACCAAGCCAAGTTCTAAAGCCAATATTTCTAACTCCCCTATTAGCAAACTAGTTAGCTATCCCATTACCTTCTCTTTATGTATGTTGGATTTTCACCTATTAAAAAGAGTTCAAAATGTCTCTATTTTCATCAATGACATGTTTAATGGACCAACTTAAGTGGTTTCTACCATTATGGCAATTCATGATGTTAAGGGAATCTCCCTCCACTAAATTTTGAACATTTATTTGTTTAGCTAATTTGATACCCCATAAGGATGTTAAGGCCTCATCCCAATGATTAGTATTAATAACCATATTACCCTCATAGGCCACAATTAAATTACCTTCTAGTCTCTGATTAAACTACCACCCCCTACCATTCCCAAATTCCCCTTTAACAGTACATCAAAGTTTAGTTTCATCCATTCCTCAGGTAGAACATTCCACTTTGTTATCTTTCTAACCTCATCTTGAGGGTCAGGTTTCCTTAAGCCAGGAGAGTATATTTGACAATTTTTAGATGGGATATGTTTAAAAGGGTAGAGCTCATTTCCTTTTTTAATTTGAATAGAATTATAATTTTCCTTGATCATCATATAAATTCTTTCAAACACCACTTTGCTATTGCACTTCCTATCTCTGAATATTTTGTTGTTTCTTACTCCCCAAATTCCCCACAAAATGTGAGGCAATGTAAAGTTTCACAGCTGAATGAGGTGAGGATTTTTAAAAGGTCATCACCAAGTCATCTAGACTTTTATGAGGGAACTAGGATGCACCCATTTGATATTGGATTTTTCCAAGAAGTATCTCCACACCTCCTATGTAAATGTGTAGTTTACAAGAAGATGAAATATTGTTTCATTTCTTCTTCACACAAGACACACCTATTAGTTATTATTCAGCCTCTTTTTCTCAAGTTATCAATAATCAATATCCTATTTAGGATGGCAACCCAAATTTAAAAATAAAATTTTGGGATAAGAAATTTATTCCAGACCCCTTTCTAGTTAAACTCGATACCCTGTTCCTGAGAAATATGATCATAACCAGATTTAACATTGTATTGGCCATCAAAGGAGTCTTTCCACACCAACTTGTCCTCTTTGATGACTCTAATAATATGAATGGTGTGTAGAACATTTTTTAACTCATTTAAGCTAATCTACTCATTTTGGTTGGCACCATCCATACTTAAAACTTTCTAGTGCTTAATTTCTTTTCTTATATACCAGTAATCCACAACATATTCCCCATAGTTTTTCTTCAAAAAATTTTGTGTGGCCAAATATCTCTTTAGAGGGGAATCAAATTCATTTTAAAATTATTCTTCCAAAACTTAATATTCTTGTCATCCCCTAATTTCCACATGGAGCCTTCCTAGATAACATCTTTTTTTAGTGAGAAAATTCCAAATATGGGACCCTCTAACAAACTGCTCTTCAAATAACATGACAATAGGGTTCCTTACTTTGAGATAATTTAAGGATAATATATTTCCATAAATAGAATTAGTATTAATGAATCTCTAGACAAATTTGGATATAAGAGCTATGTTAACCTGTTGGAGAATTCTAATTGCTAGGCCTCCATACATTTTTCTTTTGCAGACTTTATTCTAGGAAACTAAATAGAACATACATTTTTCATGAGTACCAGACCAAAGAAAATTTATTTAATTCTTATTTTTTTTTTCTTCCACTCCTTTGGGAAGTTTAAAAATATAAATAAAATAAATAGGAGGAATTTTTAAGACACTTTTAATCAACACAACCTTCCAAGCCTGAGAAAGAAGTTTAGCTTTCCATCTTACGAGTCTCTTTTGAAATCTTTCAATTAAGGGGTTCCAAGTGGATATTTGGAGTTGATTTTTGATGAGTGGCATAGCAAGATAAGTAGATGGAATTTCTCTAATTTGACACCACAACAACTCCTCAATCTTATTTTATTTCATCTCCAATGTATTGAAGAAATAAATCTAGCTCTTATCAAATTTGATCTTCTGATTTGAGACCTTTTCATACATGACCAGAATTATTTCTATGGTCATTTATTCCTATATAGAGGCTTATACCAATAGAATAGTTTCATCAATGAATCTTTGATGCATAATAGGCATAGCCTGCCTGACTAGTTTAAAACCTCTGAATTGCACATCCACTAGCACCTTAGATATGTACCTACTTAAATATTCTACCATAATGATGAACAAGTATGACAACAATAGATATATTTACCTTACACCTTTGGCACTTCTGAAAAAACCTTGCACCACTATTTTGACTAAAACTAAGAACATGTAAGTGGAGATGCAAGCTCTGATAATTTTTCTAATTTTCTCATTGAAATCAAATTGGTTCATCACTCTATCAAGTAAAATCTAGTCCAGTCTCTCGTAAGCCTTGGCCATATAAAGTTTAAGGATCATAGCTGATGTTTTAATAAATTCCATAGAATGAATGAGTTTATGGACTAGAATAAGTTCATCTTGAATCTTCCTTCCTAGAATGAAGTCTACTTACTGAGTTTGTATAATTTTTCCATGATAATTTGCATCCTTAGTGCAATGAGATTGGTAATTATTTTGTAGAAGGAATTGCATAATATAATGGGATGGAAGTCAAAAAAGTTCACAACCCCTTCCTTATTAGGAATTATCAAATGGAAAGTATGGTTAAATTCCTTGATGAGTTGTCATATATTCAAGAAATCATTTACAATCAATTGGTATCCCATCTAGACTAGGTGTTTTTTTTTGGATTCATTCTAGAGATTACAAACTCAAGTTCTTATTTGGAGGTTATAACTTTTAACATTTTATTATCTTCTTGGCTAATTATCTATAGGATGACATTTAGAAATTCTTACTCAAAACCAATATTTTTTTTGAAATCATTTTTATACATGTTCTAATAGAAAGACACACAAGCTTGTTTAATCTCTTTTTGATCATTAATCAATTGTCCCTCACAATTTATAATCCCCCTTATGGAATTATGCTTCCTGTGTTTGAGTGTAGATAAGTGGAAAAAAATAGTATTTTTCTGTCCTTATTTTAACTAGATATTTTTTGATTTTTACCTCCAAATAGATTCTTCTCTGGTCTCTATGTTGTGGTGCTCACACAACAACTATTTTTCTCTATTTTGGGTATCGAAGTCATAACCCTTAGCCTCAAATTCTTCCTCAAGATTAATTAGATCATCTTTCAAGGATTTTTTTGCTCAAAAAATTTTCCAAAGACCTATTTTTATATCATTTTTAATTTAATTTTATCTTCTTGAATTTTTTTACAAGGTTAAACATGGTTGAACTGCTATTTATCCTAGTCCACCTCAATCATTCTATCATGAATATCTGTATATGTGAACCATATGTTCTCCATGTGGAAGGGATTTTTATAATCCTTAACTTACTGATCAATGATGATTAATTATAGTGGTGAGTGATCCAAGATAATTTTAGGAAAGGCTTTGAGAATTAAGTCTTTATGTTGAATCCAATCAAGAAAGATAAAAATTATGTCTAGTCTACATTGAATGAGATTATCCCTGAGTCTCCTATTAGACCAAGTGAACTAGGGACCTCTAAGTTCAAGATTGAGAACACTTATATCATCAATTAAATATTAAAAATATTCCATACTGTCCATACAAATTGAATTTCCCCCTTTCTTATCCCCAAGATGCAAGTGTGAGTTGAAGTCCCCTACTAATATCCATGGGATATGAGTGCATTTACTCCTAAAATATCTGATGTCCTCCCACATTTTTATGCATGTTATCAAAGTGTTTGGAGTGTAAGCATTTGAGAAAATCCATTACATTTTCTCTATGTTGTTAGTGAAAAAACTACCAAATGTTATTACGATTAGAGAATGGGTTTGCTAATTAGATATTTTGGGTCCCAAAAAGTGATCAGGACTCCATATGACCCTAAATCACTCATTCAAACTAATTATGCTTCCTTTTAGTATCCTTTTTTATGATGCAAAAAATAATTTTCCTTAATTTTAGCCTCCTAAATGGCCAAAACCATTACCTTATTATTTTTTCTAAAATCTCTAAAAACCTTCTGCTTATTGACACTGTCCATCCCTATAATATTTTAGGATAGAATCAACATTAAAAACCTTTTTATAAGGGGTATCTCCCTTGAAATGGAGGTTATTTTGAATTCCATCTACTATATCCTCTTCAGTTAAACTTTTTAACATATTCTTTTTGGAGGGCCTTCCTACTTTCAGTGGGGTTTTAATATTTTGGCCTTTAACATTACTCCTAGTCACTCTTAAGAATGAAACCATAAAATGTAAGTTGACCTTATGAGTATTATTTATACTCATATCATCTTCCATTTCCTCTATCCTCTTATTGCCCTTCCTCCATAATAATATCTTCTACATTTGATTCTTGATCATTCCAATCCTTGGCGTCTATATTCTTGGTCTAGTAACTAAAACTTGTTTTGAGTATGAATGTATATTGTAAAATTTTCCTAGAGATATTTATGTGACTTACTTCTTCCTTATCCTTATTCCTGTCAGCTACGAACTTGGCATTGATATCTTCTACATTTGATAGTTCCACTTTATTAGTACTTTCCACACTTGTTGGCTACACTATCTTACCTTTAACCTGAGTTATAATTTCTAATATGCCTATTTGAGCTAAAAAAGTATTGATTGAGTCCACTTTGGTGATTGGAATATATATAACTATCTTGCCTTGCTCCTCTTTGTCTGAAGTACTCATAGAGTTTTGTACCTCTATAATTGCCTCCCATGAATCCATCTTATCACCTGAATCTTGATTTGAAGTCTTATCCTTTTCATAAATATTTTTAGGAGTGATATACGATTCTAATTTCTTGAAATAAACCTAAATACCTACCCATAGTGATGTCTTAATTAGGTCAAGTTTACTTTAGCATGTGTCTAGCTTCTACCAAAAATAATATCGTTATCTTAAATAGTTATATATTTATATAATCTACAATACCTGTAATATAATGACCAATAAGATATTTTTATATTGTTTCTATTTGAATAAACTTTATTAAATTTAAGGTGCGATGGATAAGGAACTAGTGAAGGATATGGTGAAAGGTAATGAATCTAGTGTAGGAGTGCCAAAAGACAATGGGTAGGAAATCATAATTTAAAATCCAAATTCAAAGAGGGAGAATGGCAATGGAGATGAGGAAATGACTAAAACTTGGGCCTCCAAGTTTGAAACACTATTAGTCGAGAAACTAACACAAGGAGTCTTGTTGGAAAATGGTAAGTCATCTGATCCCTCTTTGCCCAAGAAATCATCTGGAATATCCTATTAGTGTGATAGATTAAAGGGCATGATGGGTAAAA
This sequence comes from Torreya grandis, assembly GCA_037957365.1. Classification (NCBI taxonomy): domain Eukaryota; kingdom Viridiplantae; phylum Streptophyta; class Pinopsida; order Cupressales; family Taxaceae; genus Torreya; species Torreya grandis. Next base: position 4,230,090 of record JARHVA010000886.1, on the reverse strand, counting down.
AGAGATAAAACCATTAGAATATCTGAAAACCATTAAAGACAAAAAAATCATTCATGTTGAAATCACTCCATCTCTCATAAACCAAGCCTCCTCAAGGATGAATTAGGCTCTTATGGGTAAGTTTATGGGGGATAAACCCAACATAGATTATTTTAGAACTTGGGCAAAAAAATGAGTCACAAAGGGACATATGGAAATCCTAGAAATGGTGAAAGGTTTCTTTATGATCAGATTTAATAACCTAGAAGATAGTGCCAACATTTTGGCTGGAATACCATGGGTTTTTGGTAAATTAGGGTTTTTCCTCAAGAAATGAGAACTAAATTTCAAGTCTTAAAAGGAAAATATAAATCGAATGCCCATCTGTGTTATAATCCCAATCCTTTTAAAAGATTTTTTGGAAGAAGATCTATTTTTAACCATAGCCAAATCATTCAATTATATCATAACACTAGACTCAACTACCAAGGCATGAACTAAAATAGTTCACACCATATTCTATGTGAAAACCTTCATAAATAAACAATTGTCAAACTTTATAGTACTACACACACCCTATGGATTTAGAACATAGAATATTGAATACAAAATATCAGCTTTGATGTGTGAAAATGCCATAAATTAGGGCAATCAAAAAAAGTGTTAGGGGACCCCTTATCCAATGGAAGCACAATTGAATACTTTCTTATAAGCAATTAAACATGGAATTATACCAGAATGATAAAGTAACTAGAAACTTGAGACAACAAAGAATTTGAGAGACAATACACACTCTTGTATTAGATATTACTAGAAGAAAATACAATAAGGAAAATGCCACTTCTTCCTCCACCTCAAAGGCTTGCCACACCTCAAGACCTTCTTCCCTCTCTCTCTTGCTCAACACAACAACTCTATAGCTTGAGTTATTATCCCTCCTTGAATGCTTCAGCTGATCTCCTTAACCTTACACCTGTAGATCTCCTTGACCTTGCTTGCTTCAATGCTTTTACTTGCCTTCTTGATAATTACAATACATGCCTTATGGTTCTTTAAATAGAATCCCATGGTTACAAAAATAGAAATCTAACTACAATAATTAGACATGCAGCTCATGACTATAATTAGTCATTTGACATGCAAACACTCACTTCACTTAACTGACTGTTCGTCAATAGCAGTTCTGGAACACACAGGCGACTGACGCCAATCCCTGCTTGCCTAGTGCTGTCGATGTTGGCCGACTAGCTGCCATCACCGATTGCCTTCTGCACTGCATCTGACCAACGTCGGTCATGCTACCGATGCTGGTGCTTCTGGTTCTTCAGCATCCTCTTCTTTGTGTCTGCAAATAGTTAAAGCTTTTAGCTCCACACCCTAATAATCTCTCACTTGGAGATAAATAGCTGCTACTGTACCTATACCTGTACACCATCTATTTTGTTCCTTTGGCTCTGTATCCCTCTTCAAAGTCACTCTTGAAGACCAACCACCATGCAAACCTATGATGCTATACCTGTCACTTATGCCACAAGAATTTTTCTGCTCCCAAATTCTTCATGACATACTTCTGAACCAACTCTACCCTTAGCTCAGAAAACTCCCTGTATATGAAACCCTGCAACAAGTAACACAATACAATAATAGGATAATGTAGCTAATATTATCCAACCTGGTAAAGATAAATACAATGGTCAAACCTCCATTGTCTATAGCCTAATCAAGACCATATACCATAGCCTTCTGTCTCACGTGTCCATTCACTCTCTTCTCTAATATGGGAATCCATCCCTCTATCCAGTGCTTTCTTCCAGCTGACAACTCTACCAACGAATACCTATTTGGTTCTTCTCCAAGGACTCACACTCCTCATCCATGCCAAGCTCCCACTGTTTCTGGATTCTACCTGCATTACTTCTTCCATCTTCCTAGTTCTTGACTATCAGTAAGAAATATAAAGAAGGTGAACAATGAATATGAGGTTCACTTACCATTTCTGACCTCCATATGGGTGTTTGAGACTCCTTGACAGCTAGATGTCCACCCATCATCTATTCCAATGATCGATCTCAGACATCTCCCAGTCTGCTCCTAACCGATGTCGGCTCCTTGCACTGACCCTGACTATCGACGTCGTTTCCCTGGCTGATGCCGGTGTCCTGCCTGCCGACATCGGTCCTGATGACTGACATCGGACTTCTCCTGCCCGACCTACTGACCCTGCTGGTCTGCACATGACCGATGCTGATATTTGGCTGACCGATGTAGGTCCCAAGTGACCGACATCGATGTTTGTGTGTTCCTATAAGTGATGAAATCTTCATCCATGAGCTCATCTTGGATCAAACCTCTATCCATGCTGCCCTGCTTAGATTTATTCAGCCCCTGTGACTAATCTTTGTCCTTCATCTCCTCCATAAACACCAAGGCTTCTTTGTTCCTATCAAAAGCATCAAATTTCCTTTTTCTACAATGAACTCTATCTATGCTTTCTGAATCTGAACACATACCTTTTGAATCAAGAACGTCCATTCCCTTCTTATTCATGTGACCAAGCCTATTAAGCCACATCTTCAAATCTACAGCTGAAGTAGATAAACCAGAAGTGGAATCAGCAATACAAGTAGACAGATAAAGAGTATCTACTTTCTTACCTCTTGCTAGAAAAAGTGCACCCTTGGTAACCTTCCAAGAATCTGTTGTGAGGGTTATTGTGCATCCCTCATCACCCAACCTTCCTATAAAAATCAAACTCTACTTTAGAATTGGAACATGCATGACCTCCTTTAACACCCATGTGTTGTCAATCTACAATCTCAGCTGCACTTTCCCTTTGCCAACTATCTGACAAGGTGTACCATCCCCTAAATAAAGCACTCCAAAGTCTCCCTATTCATACTCATGGAACAAATCTCTATTTGGGGATGCATGAAAAGATGAACCAGAATCTAAAATCCATGATCCTACCTGACTATCCAAAGAAAGTATGAGAGCATCATGTATCACAATATTTGCATCCTTTGCTTCTTCAATACCTACATGTTGATTCTCTTTATCTCTCAACCAACACTCCTTTGTATGTCCTTTCTTTCCACAAAACCAGTAGGTAACACCTTTGGACTCAGATCTCCTTCTCAACCTTGATTTCCCTTGCTCAATCTTCTCCCTTTGCCTTCCCCTACTTTTTGTACTTAGAGCATTACCTGATGATTCACCTATGTTTCTCCTGTGTATTTCCTCATTCAAGATCACACTGACAACATCATCAACTTTTAAGATTTTAGAAGCAGATGTAGAATTACTTACTACCATAACCAAACTGTCCCAACTTTCAGGAAAAGAACATAAAATCAAGAGAGCCTTTACCTCATCATCAAAAATAATATTGACTGAAGCTAATTGGTTTACCAAACCATGGAAATCATTGAGATGAGTATGTACCGATCCACCTTCCTGCATTGCAAAGTAAATAGCTGCTTCATAAGATATACCTTATTAGAAGCTGAGGGCTTTTCGTATAAATTTGCCAAGGACTTTATCAACTCTTTCGTTGTCTTGCACTGTGATAAGCTAGAAATCACAGACGATGCAAGGCTCAACCTTATGGAATCGAGAGCCTTCTGATCAAGAACACTCCATTCTTCATCCTTCATATCTGTGGGCTTGCATGCAACCCCACCCAATGGTAAGTATAGATCCTTTTGATACAGATAATCCTCAATCTGCATCCTCCAGTGTTGATAATTCTTGTCGTTAAACTTCTCCATTCGTAGATTACTTTCTTCTGCCATTGTTGAACTCCCACTCAATCAAAAAACCTTGTGAGTGACCTGTAATCAAAAAACAATAACTTGCTCCCTGTAAACCATAGCTCTGATACAAACTGTTAAGGGACCCCTTATCCAACGAAAGCACAATTGACTACTTTCTTATAAGCAATTAAACATGGAATTATACCAGAATGATAAAGTAACTAGAAACTTGAGACAACAAAGAATTTGAGAGACAATACACACTCTTGTATTAGATATTACTAGAAGAAAATACAATAAGGAAGATGCCACTTCTTCCTCCACCTCAAAGGCTTGCCACACCTCATGACCTTCTTCCCTCTCTCTCTTGCTCAACACAACAACTCTATAGCCTGAGTTATTATCCCTCCTTGAATGCTTCAGCTTATCTCCTTGACCTTACACCTGTAGATCTCCTTGACCTTGCTTGCTTCAATGCTTTTACTTGCCTTCTTGATAATTACAATACATGCCTTATGGGTCTTTAAATAGAATCCCATGGTTACAAAAATAGAAATCTAACTACAATAATTAGACACGCATCTCATGACTATAATTATTAATTTGACATGCAAACACTCACTTCACTTAACTGAATGTTCGTCAACAGCAGTTTTGGAACACACAAGTGATCGACGCTGGTCCCTGCTTGCCTGGTGCTGTCGACGTCGGCCAACTAGCTGCCGTCGCCGGTTGCCTTCTGCACTGCATCTGACCGACGTCAGTCATGCTACCGATGCCGGTGCTTTTGGTTCTTCAGCATCCTCTTCTTCGTGTCTGCAAACATTTGAATCTTTTAGCTCCACACCCTAACAAAAAGTGTGTCACTCAAGAACTAATCTAGTTTTTTGGCAAAGAAAGGGTGATGACATTTTTCTTAGTCTTGATCCATATTGGGAAATATTTTCAATTTTGAAATGTATTATAAGCCACCCTTGTATCAAAATTATTATTATTATTATTATTATTATTATTATTATAGGATTTAACCAAATTACAATCCTGGGATATTTTTCTATGAAACAATTAATGGATTCAATTAATAATCTATATAAAATCATTTAAAATGATTTTAGAGTATGTAATATAAGTTACCATTGTGTCTCATTTTTTTACTATATGTAAACATATAAGAAATAGATTTTTCCAATTCAATTACATGTAATGTCTTAGAAAAAATTATAGCAATTTAACATAATGATTTTTTTTTAAAATAAGTAATTATTATTAATTTAATAAAGGTCATTGAAAAAATATAATTGTTAAAAATATAATATATTCTAGACACATGCCAAACCTTATAATCAGGTCTAAAAGTGGTAATTGGATGCTAAGAGTGTCAGTTGAGTTATCTTATTCCTATCTTATCCCTAGATCCATCCTAGAGCCTTAGACACACTTTTTTAGTCACTAAATAGACCAAAGTCACCTATGGTCAGTCAAAACATAACCCCAAAACTATCTTATCATATCCCAACCTAAATTTCTTGGTAGTCTACCAAGTAGACATTAGCACCACATTTAGGACACTGCAACCACATGGTGCTAGTGTCCCCAACTGGGCGCTATTATCCTTAGTCTTAGCGATTCCAAATGAATACTTTTTCAAATGTGTGCCCCTTATAAGGTTGGCATTAGCATATTTTATTATCCACACAAGATAAATAACTCTATAAATACAAGTCTAATTGGAATCTATTCACTAGATGGAAAATGGATGCAAAATCACATTAAAACCAAAGACATGTTGAGAAAAATTAAGGTATTGATCCCTATTCTATCGTAATTCTACATACTAATATCCAAAACATTCTTAAGACTAGTTTTTAAAGACTTTAAAGCTCAATCACATTCAAGGCATCCAAGTCCAATCTCATTCTAGCATTCACTTTCACTTGCATCAAGCATTAGGTGGGATAACTACATTGTGATTGATTCTTCTTTGACATATTGGAATGTAGGTAACTCTCTTCACAAGGGGTGTTCAAGATATAAAACCTATCCTACTAAAAAACACATAATTATTGTTATTGACATACTTTCAAGAAGGATTAAATTTTTCATACCAAATTATGTTTTCCAAGCACAATACAGAGCTCTAGGTTTCATGTGCACAAGAATAGGACATAAAAACATAGGCTCATGTTCTCCCAAAAAATAAGGACAATCCCATAAAGGGGAAACTAATACCACTTTGAGGACACTACAATAATATGGTGCTACTTTCCATATAGGGTCATACTATCTAGTGAGGAAACAAATTATAGAATCCTATTGATGACACTTAGAACTGCCCAAAAACTAGTTTTCAAAACCCTAATCATCTAAAATAGCCATTATCTAGATAAGTCCTTATATATGCCTATTTATTGTTATTTTCAAAAACTCAAAGGAATTAAAATTTCATAACAAATCAAGGCTTAATTATCATAATTTACTTAAATGATTTAGAGAGTCTCAACTTGAGCCAACACATATTTTTTGTGATAATAATGAGGAAATACAATTGATGAAGAATCTAATTTTCCATGCTAGAACAAAGCATATTAAACTCAAACATGTTCTTTATATACACTTGGTTAATGATAAATAATTTTTCACTAAATATGTGAGAATTGAATATTAATTTGATGATACTCTGACCAAAGGATTACACAAGTAGATTCATGGAAGACATAAGGAGATGATAGGTATCTCTCCTCTTTACATCAAATGGGGAATCCTCAATATGATGTTAACTTGGGTACATGATTATTAGTGTTAGATTTATTTTATTTTTTGTTTTTTTATTAATATTATTTAAATCATTTATGTCCTAAATTATTTTTTTGGTCATTTTTCTACACTTTCTAAGAACTTCTTCAAAAATAGCTAGAATTTTCACTTAAGTCCCATTCATGTTCTTAATACTCAAATGAGTTAAAAAGAGGTATCTCATAATTTTTATGTTATTTAAATTAAATTAAAATGTATTCATGACAATTACTGTTTTATATGGAATTTGGAGTACCATAGTTGAGTCGGCCGCATGTTTTGACTACTTGTTGATCGATGTTTCTTACATTGTGAGCTTGTCTTGAATGTAAGTAGACCTTATTTGATTATTCTAATTTTAATTTTATTTATTTGAGTATATTTTTAAAATTATAATTATATATTACTTATTTTTTATTTAAATTTCTTTATTTAGTATTTACTTTTTGTTTTTCGAAATAACTTATCATGCAAGTTACATTGTATTAGGCTTGATTTAACATTCTTTTATTAATAAGAATTATACAAAATAGAGTGTGGGAAATAATTCCTTATGTAAATTTATATTTAATATTTCTCTCTCTATTTTTTTCTTAGGTATTCATAAAAGAAGACCAAAAACACGTATTTTCATTTTTTATGTTATTCTATATAATTTATAGTCAACAATCTCACTTACAACATTGCCAAATTAACAATTAGTAATTATAATAAATTTTGATTTATATATATCTTAAATTTTAGGTTAATTAATAGATTATTTTCACTCCCTCCATTTATAAATTAAGCGATATCAATGAGGGTACATGAAATAAGAAATGATAAAATTTTAAACAAGAAACCACGAATTTAAACCAAGCAAATTTCAATGAGGTATGAGAAATTAATTTTTTTTTTAAATCACTAAATTATTGGCAAGCCCATATAATCTACAATTTAAATATATGTAAATTATAAAATAAATGGGAATATGGATAGACAGATTAAATTTTAACATCTTTTTAGATGTTTAGATTAATCAAGGGTACCTCTCAAAGTGGGACATGTGTATAGGCCTGAGTTCATAATATTTGAGGTGTGTTATGATATATTAACATGAAAAATTATAACCATTGGCTTGAGCTATCCCAATGGACACTTGTTTAAAGTTTCTAATAGGACCAATGGAATGGAACCTGAGTCAGTGTATACAAACTACTAATTTCTCCCCATTAGCTTGAGACCTTGGGTCCATCTAAAACTTTTGATGCAAAATTAATGAATCATCACTTCAAAAGATTTTTATAGTGAAAAATACACACAATATAAATACTTATAATATTTTAAACTTTTATTGATAAATTAATTAAGAATTATTTTGTAAATATTTTTCAATACAAACAAATATACTTAGAAATATATAATAAAAGCTTTTAGTCAGTTGTAAAAAATATCTAGCTATATGAATAAAAATTAATAAAAGGTATATGGGTGATAATTAAATTTGGGTGAGTTGGTAAATTAACTTGATTATTTCAATTCCCCCCAAGTTCAAATCTCACTAAGGCATATGAAGCTAGATATGGCCATTGGTAGTATTCTTAAGGCTAGTTATGGTCATTATTGGTATAATCAGGTCATTTGGGTTGTATTATCAAGGTATGTTGTGGTTTTTTGTAGTATTATATAACATATTGAATATTTAATATATATGGTATACATATTGTAGATAATCACTTGAGGATCTAGGCCCCTGAATATGCCGTAGACCTGTTCCTAGCTCTAGTCAAAAGTGATTACCAATCAAAAAAATAAAAGGTATATGGGTTTCATTAAATAATTTTGTTTTTTTATATTATTTAAATTAATTAAAAAATAATATTTGTCTTTATATTTTAAGTTTTTTGGCATTTTATACAAAACACTAATTACATTAACTAAAATTTAATCGATTATAAAATGTATATATGCATACATGAAAGAGAATTATTTGGATATGATACAAAAAAAACATGACTTTATTTTTTATTGAGTCCGACTAAAATTTCAACAATTATAAAATTATAAATAGATGAATTATATTTTAATTCTCTAACATTTAAGATTATGTGTTTTTAGTTATTTTAAAATAATTATACAAAAGAAGAGAATTCTTGGTGGCTAAATCATTGGGAAGGATCATGAACAAAACTTTTCTCTGTATTCATATTTTATAAAATAACTAGTGCTCCTAATTCATGCCATACAATATATAAAAATATAAAAAAAAATTTCTCAAGTCTAATTTCTAAAATCAATGTGTATTATTAAAATATTATAACCATTTAAGATAATGGTATTATTTTAAAGAGATGTAGTGACTATTACTTTAATAAAGGTTATTGAAAAAACTAAAATTGTAAAATATATAAAATGTTCTAGACACATCCCAAAATAAACTAGCACTACTTAAGTCATATTTATGATGGTCATTTCCCTAATCATATTTTTCTTAGACTCTTTCTTATTATTCCAGTGTGTATGCATTATAAACCACCCTCATCTTGAAATTTTTAATAATATGGGATTAACCAAATTACAACCTAATGATATTAATCTATATTTCCCCATTTAAAATGATTTTGGAGCATATAATATAAGTTACCATGGTGTCTCATTTATTACCAATATATAAAGGGTTAACCAAATTACAATTCAATAATATTTTTTTTAATTTAAGATGAAGTACCAAAATTTGGGTTAACCAAATCACTGGGAACTAAATCATTGGGAAGAATTATGAATAAAAAATTTCTCTCTAATCATATTTTATAAACTAACTCATGGTCCTAATTCATGCTATACAACATATAAATATATAAATATTTCTCAAGTCCAATTACTTGAAGTAATGTGTATTATGAAAAAATTATAGCCATTTAAGATAACAGTATTTTTTTAAATTAAAAATTATAATCATTTAAGATAACAACATTATTTTGAGAATTATTGATCATTATTTTAATAAAGCTTATTAAAATAGATAAAACCATTAAAATATTTTGTTGGTCATTATATTACAGGTAATGTAGATTATATAAATATATAACTATTTAAGATAGTGATATGATTTTTGGTAGAAGATAGACACATGTCAAAGTAAACTTGACCAAATTAAGTCATTTGTATGGGTAGTCGTTTTCCTCATGACATTTTTATTAATATTTTTCATTATTGATGAATATTTTAATGTGTGTAATGTATTATAAGCCACCCTTGTCTCAAAATACTTATTAATATTTAACTAAATTTTAGGCCTTAAATATTTTTATATGAAACAATTGACGATTGTAATGAATAATCTATATAAACCCATCTAAAATTATGGGTCAATAAATGGGAGTACATAACAATACTAATATCCATCCATTTAAATAAAAATACAACCAAAATAGTAAAATGGCTACACTCAACCAATAAACAATTACAAAAACAAGATAACATGACCCCATAATCATAATGCAACCCAATAAGTCAATGCACAACTTCATATTAAGAGAGACACAAATATTAACATATAAATAGCTATAGACAGTTGACATATTCACAAGAATGTTGAACACCCTACTCAATGGTCCTTAATAAGACAACACAAAAATGAAGTACATAACTCAACAATTATCACCCAAGATAGGATTTGAACAATCCAAAAGTAAAACCAGCAAACTAAATTTTAAGCCATCCTCTATTGAGGAATTTCATCAAACATTTTACATTCATCCTCTTTAAATAAATCTAAAAAATAATTTATATTCATCCTTTATTGATGAATTTTGTCAAACATTTCATAATAATCCTCTTTGAAGCAATCTAAGAAATAATTTCTAGCCATCCTCATTTGAGGAATTTTGTCAAACATTTTACATTCATCTTCTTTGAGACATTATAACAAATAATTACCATCAATCATAAAATGAGGTATTTTATCAAATAATTCACATTCATCCTCTTTGAGACATTCTCATAAATAAATTCTTGGCATCCTCTATTACATAATTTTGTCAAATGTTGCACATTTATCATGTTTAAAGAATTCTAACAAATAATTTTTCTAACCATCCTCTATAGAGGGATTTTTTTGAAAAATTCACAATCATCCTCTTTAAATCAATTTTAAAAAATAATTTCTATCCATCCTCTGTTGAGGGATTTTTTCAAAATTTTCACAATCATCCCCTTTAAATCAATTTAATAAACAATTTCTAGCCATCCTCTATTGAGAAATTTTGTCAAACATTTCAAAATCATCATCCTTAATTAAATTTAACAAATTATTTCTAGTCATCATCTTTTGAATGATTTTGTCAAACATTTCACAAACATCCTCTTTGAATCAATTTAGAAAATAATTTAAAACCATATTCTATTAAGAAATTGTGCCAAACATTTCAACATTCATCCTCTTTAAAGCCATTTAAAAAATAATTTTCATCTATCTTCTATTGAGATTTTTGTCAAACAATTCATATTCATCCTCTTTTAGGTATTCTAATAAACAAAATTCTAGTCATCCTCTATTGAACAATTTTTTCAAACAATTCACATTCATCCAATAATCAAAATAAATTAGTCATAAAGCATAAAAAACTCAAGAAATAATAAAATATTTAACTCATATTATTATTATAATTTTCCCCTGTTTATGTCACTGGTTCATATACACATACAAAAGTTTTGAGTATAAGTGTGTGTGCCTTAAACCAAGAATTTTTATCTTGCTTACTATGGTTGTAAATAAAACCATTATATATATTTTTTTATCAAAAGGGTTAAGACCTTGCATGAATAAATTTCATTATTTCCTTTATTCCTTGTCTTGCATTGGCTTCCATGGTGCCACAAGAACTCTCCTCTGTATGGCCTTATAAAATGGTCATGCAACCTTTCCCTAAGCATTTCCATGCTTGTAGAAAAAATGAATGTTTTGTAAGAGATAAGGACACCCATCCACCTATAATCAAAAGTAGTAATATCATATTCACTACTAAATATTTATGAAAAATGTGGAAGCATACTAAACCCACATATCTTGGTGACAAAAAATAAAAAAATACCCACTCTTAATACTTGGCATGGATGTATGCAGCTTGGCCTTCCTAGCTACCACAATTCCCCACTCACTCCTCTTCTTCCCATATGATGTTTGATGCTTCTTTCAAAATCTAAAACCCTTAGTCAATTTCCCTGAAGTTGGCCTTTTTCTCAATAAAAAAATGATAATAGATGTAAGATTTATCATGATTTTTTTTACTTTTATAATTAAATCAGTTTCCAATAGTAACAATAATTGGTTTAATTATAAACTAGTACATTCATAGAATATTATAAAAACGCATATTAATAATAAAAATTAAATTAAACCTTTAATTTTTGACCCCAATAATTAAAATTTAATGATTTATATAATTTTGTACTCAATGTCTTATGACACTTCAAATAATAATATCAATCACACAAAAAGAGGTTAAAATACTAGCCTATATAAGAGTTATTCAAAGTAAATATTTTACCAAAATGACTAGGTTAATGAAGATTATAAACATACATATTTTATACTAAAATAATTTAAATATGATCTGATACATAGCCAGTGGAGAGTGTCAAAACTAGGATTATGATAGGTTAATTATTTCCCATCTATTGACATTATACTAGAGATGTGATTGAGATTTCTTTTCACCCATGTCGAGTTAGGGAATAATTTTATATTATTATCATCTACTTTAAGCCACCATGCCTTCAATTTATATATCTACTGAAACTCTGCTCTAATGTGACACTCCTAAAATTATGCCAGTAGGCACATTTCTTTAATGTATACATCAACATCCATACCCATAGTGAAAATATTCTCATTAAATGTCACCAATACTTATTTAGCATGAGAAATTTCCTAGAAGATGTTATTAAAATTCTCCCTATTCCACTATTTTAGGGAATTCTTGAGAAATTAATGTTTATTAACCATTTTAAACAATGTATAGCTTGGTTGCGGAGGAGTGGTGGGGAGGCATGGAGGGCACATAGAAGGGTATATTAAACACGTCAACTTGAACCTCGAATGAAACATGGAATGAACCAAATTAGAAGAGATTTCAAGCTCAATTAAGGCATGATCTAAAGTAGACATAGGTAGGATATGACCTTCCATTGCCCAATTTCTTTCTAGCAACTTAGGAGAGGTGAGGAAACTATTCAACCTTTTTGAAATTTTACTTTTACCCTTTTTTATATTCACCCAAGATAAATTCCCATTCTTTACCTTAATATCTAAGAGATAATTATCTACCATAAATTTGAAAAAATCAATTTGGGACTTAGAACTCCTTTGAATTCCACCATTATTTTCAAAATTGTTGAGGATAGCATCAAAAATACCCTCTAAGTAGAAATATTTTTCAAAGATATAATGAATAGAGATGAGAGATATAAAACCATAGTTGATTCTTAAAATTATGTAATTCAAGGCCATAAATATTTATAACAAGAAAACTTACATCTAATATAAAATTAGAAAACCTACATAGATGACAGTTTGTATTTAAATTGATGAGATCCACCTCTACAATAGTAGGTGACCAAATAACTACTAGACAAATGAAATCATCATTGTATTCCCTAAAATAACCTTTCCATCTATTCCAAATTTTATTCATAAGGGAATAAACTTCCACCTTATTAGACTTTAGTTCTTAAAGAAGAACTAGATTTAGAGAAGAGGACAATATCAAACACTTGACCAAACATATTTTGTAATGGGAATTGAGAACCCTAACATTCCAAAAAATTATCTTCAAAACTCCATATAGGTGAATTCTACCCCTACTTATCCTAAAAAAATAGTTTTGTTAATGTATTTTTCTTACCCTCCACAACTTCACCTTTAACCTAATATTTTAATTAGTTTTGGCCACATTTTACAAGAGGCCTCACATTAGGTTATGATTTAATGCACTTTGTTTTAAAAATGGAAAGGAAGGAGTAGGATTTGATATCCTCTTTAGAATAACTTTCCTAATTTTCCAATAAATATCCACTTGATTGGGGATTGCCGAACTATTCTACCTTTTATGTAAAAAGCCTCTCCTACTATGAATCCCCATGAAAGGAGGATTATAGAAAACATTTCATAGTTTGAGTTTGTTATGAGATCATAAAATAGCTTTTTAACATGGAAGGAGAGAGTGGAGCCCCTTTATCAAAATTTTCCAAAAGAGATTAAATAGTATTTTCTACTTTCAATCCTTTTAAGTTAAGGCCACCAAAATTACATCAGTTTAAAAAATAACTTCCACCACTTATTAGAAAAAAGGATTTGGAAGGGGGTGGTGCTTGAACTTATAAATTTGATTTGGATTCTATGAAAAATTAGTATTTCAACCCAAAGGACAAACATTTTGAATGATCCCCTATTTTTTACATTGGAAGCACTAGAAGGGAAATTTTCCTAATTTGACTGACTGCAACTGAACCCTTCCATGTGGTTTAATTAAAATACACTGTAGGATTTCTTTGTCTAGATTAATAACCATAGTAATTATTACATAATAATTTAGGGTTCTAACATTAATTTTAGGATCCATCTGAATAAAGTCCCTTAACAGGTCTCCTAGCACCTTGAGGTAATTGTGAGCCCAATACTCCACCATCAGTTCAAAGAATCTAGTCCATACTAGATATTTACCCCATATAGAAAAGTGAGCATCAAAATTTTCAAACCATAAACAAATCAAAAAGCTAACTCCCTCCAAATAATACAAAGATATATCTATAATTTTTTATTTTTCAACATTTGGACAAATTGAAAAAAATAAACGCTTACGATGGAATCTAAGATATATCTCACTCCCCCATTCCTTAGTGACCCAAGTTTCAATTTCACCAACTATCAGCCACTTCTTAGAAAATTTACCAATGAGGGTAGAATTTGTCAAGATATGGATAAAAGTTTCAAAGTCTTTTTCTTCTCAAACTAGTTCTTTGGTTATCCCAAAGAGAACACCCTCCTAAGAGGTTTTAAAATAAGGGACTAGAGCATGTTATAGGGTTTGTATCTCTCCATGGACCTCCTTTCCATTTAAAACATGTCGATCATGATCTTCAAACCTACTTGATGATAAATTCTCTCTAGCCCAATGATCCTACTCTTTATTTACATTCAATAACCACTCCTCATCATTGACTCCAATGTTTCCCTAACTACCTCATTGAATCACATATGGTTTTATTTCCTCACACATTGAATCTATAGAAATACCAAAAGAAGCCACAAAATCACCAAAATAAAAAAATGGAATTAACACCTCTCCACTAGTAGAAGGGCAAAACCCTAGTTACCATGACAAAGAGGCACCAAACCCTCAAAGGTAGGAAAAATATATGAAATAGGTAAATGAAAATAAGGTGGTTTCCATTTAACCCTATAGAGTAAGTGATCCAAAAAGAGTGTCTTCCATGAAAAAAATATACAACAAAGGATTAAAAGCTTGAACTAAAATAGCTAAACCAAAAACAATCTAACCTACCAATAATATAGAACGTGCATAAATACTTTCTCCATGAAAGAGAAAGATAAAACCACTAAGAGGATTCTGTCAGAGGGAGAGAACTAAGGCATAACAAGTAATAGTAGAGGAGACATAATAATCACAAAGAGGCAAAACCCTTGAACCAGTCAAGCCAAAAGGATCATGCCTAATTGCCATCGATCTTTTTGGTAGGGAAAAACCCACATTGGTACCATTAACATCCCTCAAAACTAGAGAATCAAAATGAATATGAAAAGGGTTGGTATAAGGGAAGACCTCTGCCAGAAAACACTATGATCAAAACAAATTAGAGGGTAGAACCAGACCACCAAACTAAAATGCCACATGCCTTAAATGAAATTATTTAATGCATTACTCATTCAAAATTAAGAGTGGTTGGTTGTGCATAAACAATATGTTTATGATAAATATATGAAATATGACCATATTCATATTTATTAAATGTATTCTTAATATTTTAGGTAATTTAATTTTCCACCGAAGCAAGCCCATCCCAACATCCCTCCGATATATTTAAAATTATATTGGTAAAGGACAACATTGTTGCATTATTTATACTTTCGATTCATGATGATGATGAACATACTATGTTATTAGTATTTTTATTTTATTTTTACAATTATTGTCTTCTTAAATTTAGTTTTTAAAGATAACACGTTGTAATCAAGAAGGTCAATTATACCTTACATTATCATCAATTTTACATATAATTTAATAAGAGTCATTAGTGTCATTGAAATCTTTATAACCCTTATAAACTAAATTTACATCATGTATGCTGATATAAAAAAATCAAGGCTTGCGTGGCCAAGCTGTGTTCTTGAGTGTTTCTTTATTTCTAATATTTTCAAAGAATCCTTATCAAATACATGTTGTGCATATCTTGTAATAATTTTTTTCCATGAGACTACATCTTCTTGAATATTTTTTTAAAACACTTTGCATGTTATATGTTTGCTTCCACATTTGCTCGAAACTACAAAATATAGAAAAAATATAATTTCATTGATGTCGATGACCTATTATAAAAGATCCTCTTTCATCATAGGATGGAAGGATGTTTGAAAATGTTGTTGATTTTGGCATTACACCTAAAAATTACACGTTCTTAGAAGTTTGCATGGAGTTTTACAAAACCGCATTTTTTACTAGTTAGCCTTGACTTAGAAATAAGTTTTTTTTTTTTTTTTTAAATGTGAGTGTTGATATATTCACTTACTTGACAATTTTTTTACTACGTAAATAAGATCATACTTTTCTACTTGTGCATGAATTTACCAACACATATTTTCCTCTCCAATCCTTGTACTCAACATTCATATCATGTTTGCACACATTATTTATTGTAAATAATGGGGGGAAAAACTCTTGTCAATTTATATATACATATGGATGCATGGATCTTTCTCTTCGTACCCACTATTAAATTTGATATACTTAAAAAATATAATTTTATATTAAAAAAATAAACCACAAATATCCCCTAGTAAAATTCTAGGCATATCAATTTGAAGTTGATTTATTTTAGTATTCATTATATATATTGTATTTAATTGTATGTGGTTATAGGATAAATATTACACACTATAAAGTAAAATTAATCCACATGTTAAATATAAGATAATATATTTACTTGGACAATTCCCAAGTGCCCCTCATCCCACCTCCCTCACTCCCTCCCTCCACACCCCATATAGCATGCCAACATATTTTTTTAATAATATAATTTATATGTGTAGAGGATAATATGTAATATAAAATAACATTGTAGTATGATGAGGGAAAATATACAAAGTATATTTCTAGCTTCAATTCAACAATTTTCTTCATTTTGTGAATAGAGGCAAAACACAAAATGGGTGATTTTTCTTAACTTGAAAGATTTAGTATAGTTGGGGTAAGTTCATTAATCTAAGATGTTTTAAGGAATTTATTTTTTTATAGTTGGCTTTCCCTTACATAGATTCCCTTTTCTCTCCAAAAATGTCCATATTTACATTTTCTTAAAGGAATATAAAACTTGGGGTTTTTCATAGGTTTTAAGCATATATGTAAAGATTTAGTTTTTATTTTGGGATGAATTGAGGCAATCATGAAAAGGGTGCGATGAATTTAGATATCACTAGTGTTCAACATTCATTTTTTTCCATAATTGGTCCAAGGCAAGCTTTTTTCTCTTTCCATTCCTCATGTCATGTTTTGTGTTATTTTATTACGCTTTTGGATATTATATCAAATATAATAGTTAATATTAGTTAGTTGTCACATCTCTTATCATATATTATCCAATTCTTGAAATAGAATTTATACTTTTAATCCCTTACAAATTTTATTTTTGAAATTCAAACTTGGTAGTGTTGGGTTTGTAATTGAACTATTTAATTGTGGCTCTAACATTGATAATGGGACCTATAACTAAAAAAGAATATAGTAGATCTAGTAAAGATAATGGGACCTATGACCTATAACTATATCGTATCTCTTTGAATCATGTATTAAATAAGCATATATTAGTAACACGTTGAATTAGGTATATGATTCTCATAGTATGCATACATAAAAAACCTTAAGGTGCATGATTTATATCATGGCTACATCTAGAAGATAATAAGGTCAATAAAAAATCAAGCATACACATAAGAGTAATCAAATTTCACACAAATAGGGGTCTAAGGAGACTAAAAACAAGGGGCATGTTCAAATTCCACACACTCAAGGGGAGGATATGTAAATGTACACATAGCAAAAAAAATCAAGATTTAGGGTGTTATGCCCAATAAGTAAGGAACATGTCAAATGTTCCACAAGTAAGATAATGAACCAATAAATTATTACATGCTATTAATCCAAATTAAGAGATGAAATAAATGAAATAAAATCAACTAGCATAAGGATGTCATACTAGTCCATACATACATATGCTAGAAAAATGTCAAATATAATATCATATGAAGTACAGTATGTAAGATAGAAAAATGAGTATAGGCATGTGTAAATATTAGTAAATAATCTCAATACATTAAATGAAATGATCATAAAGTAGTATAACATGAGTAATTCATAATAATATAGAAGAAAGATTCCCCAACATAGTTTATCAAAAAAGAAAAAGGAAATGTCCAACATTTGCATGATCATGTATCATAGATATCATGTATGCCCGTACCACACTCAATTACCCATGGAACATATGTATGTATATAAATGATATGTTATATACTAACATATAGAAAAATATATATACAAAAGCTAGTAAACATGTGAAATGCTAAATATTTTTTGTATTTTTGTTTAATTGATTTTTTACGTTTTTAATTGAATATTTAAATTTTTGTTTTTGAATTTTTGAATTTATTTTTGATTTTTTAGGAATTTTTTAAAAAGAGAGTGTTATTAAATGATCCCATATAATGGATGATCATATGGAAATCTCTATATATGGTTTAGTAAACCAGTCAAGCTGTTAAGAGTCATGTATATGTTACAAATATGGAACTAGAGAATCTGTAATAATCTATGTATGCCTTATAGGAATTCATGGTTGTGAGATAGAATTAGATAGTTTTTTGGTCCATGGAATCCATTTTTTAATATTTTTTGATTTAATTGGTGTAATATTGGGTCTTTTTACCCTTTCTCAAACATGGTACTCTATTTTTAATAACTTGTTAGGTCATGGATTTTTAAATGAGGATATCGAAGAATTCATTGTAGATATATGATGTAATGGATTCTAGAGTAATGGTCACATAGGAAATGTGATTTATTTTTGCTTACCCTTTCTCAAAATGATTAACATTATAAGGCTGTATAATCAATTCTTGTGCAACAAGTTTTTCCTATTGCAAAGGATATTCATATTGAATCCCTAAATCAATAGTTAGCCTATTGACATGAATATATTTAAGACATACATGTAGTATGGAAGGTAATACATAGAGATTATTAATATAATGTTATCCCAAAAATATATCAGAGAGTATTGTATGTGGTATAATTGAAAATCTTGTAGTCACATGTACTGGACCAGCTTGTAAAGGTAAATCAATCTCACCAAAAACATGTTACATACTTTTATTGAATGATTTTAAAATTTTAGTTGAATTAAATAAATGTGTGAGTAATGTCATGGTACATACATTCTGACTAAAACCATTATCAACTAGAAAAAACATATAGGATTATGATAAATATGTGCCCTGATAAATAAAGAATGAAGATCTAAGTCATTATCCACAATATAATTTTCATCAAAGAAAATATAAGGTATATGAACCATAGAATGTATCTCATGTATAGGTGTACCAATAATCCCATAAAATGGGTGCACATCACATGGTGTAGGATTATGTTCATGATATGCCATTTGCACTTCTAGTGATTCCTTAGAATGAACTAATAATGGATTGTTTAATATGTTTTGATTTTTATGATCATTGGGTCGTGATCTTAAATCCATTGGATAATACTCAAATGTGATTAGATCAATATCAATAATATCTTGTGTCTTGTTCTTCAATTTAAAACATATTTTCATATATTACCCCATGCACATTGGTGATAGTCTTAATAAGCATTTAAATCATATCTTTTTGGTAGAGGTCAACATGTATCAACCACCATAGGAGGAGGGAGATATATGATATGACATTACACAAGCATAACAATTAGTGAATCTAATTACTCAAGTAACGTGTAAACTATCTCTTATATGCATTGGATAAAATAAACCAATTAACTTGTTCTGATATTGTACTAACCAAGCTGGTTGTTTCCTTTTTATCCTCAGTAGGTTTGATCTTATGTCTTGGTTTGATATGAAACTTTGTATAGGATGAATTTGGTTTGTTTTATACATAATTAAGCTTATTCAATGAAATAAGTTTCATTTCTCTAGCTCGAACAATATAACATAAGTCATCAAAATATTTTAACTTCTTGAAAAAAGATTTCTGAAGTTTAATTACTACAAGTTAAGTGTATTGTTAAAACTTTATAGCCATTTAAGATAGAAATATTTTTTTAAATAAAAAATTATAGTAATTTAAGATAATGGTATTGTTTTAATTAAAATAACCAACTGCTACTCTAATAAATCTTATTAAAAAATAGAAAATTATAAAAATATTTTGTTGGTAATTCTATTACAGGTAATGTAGATTATATATATATATATATATATATATATATATATTGTTTTTGGGAAAATATATATCTAGAAACCATATTTTTTTCTATATACCATTGAGATAAAAGACTACGATGATAAAATTACTTACAGAGTTAGCACAAAAAAATGTGATGAGATCAATAATATGTTCTAGACAAAACATGAACTAGACCAAGTCCATAAACTGATAATGACTTCATTTACAATCATTTTAACCACATAATATTCAAATATAAATGAGACAATGTATGAAAAATCACGCATGCCTATTCATGTACTTTTTATGTTGATGATGATGAACATATTATGTTATTAGTAAAATTTTGTGATTTTACAATTATGTTATACTCTTCTTTCTCTTTCTCTTTCTCTTTCTCTGTGATTTTTTAAATGTAATTCTTAAAGATAACATACCGCAATCAAGAAGGTCAACCATGCATCACATGATGATCAATGTTACATGTAATGTGATAAGGGTCAGTAATGCCATTGAAATATGTATAACCCTTATCACGTAAACTTATTCACTATGAATTCTAATATAATAGAGGAAAGGCTTGCATGGATAAGCTATGTTCCTGAGTGCATAATTATTTCTAATATTTGCAAAGAATCCTTAGCAAATCCATGTTATGCATATCTTGTAATCATTGTTGTTCATGAGACTGCATCTCCTTGAGTAAATTTCTTTAAACAATTTGTATGTTATATGTTTGCTTCCACATTTTCTTGAAACTACAAAATATTAAAAAAAAACTACTCTTATTGATGTTAATGCCATGTTCTAAAATCTCCTCTTTTGTATTAGGATGGAAGGATGTTAAAAAATGTTGTTGATTTTGGCATTACACCTGAAAATTACACTTTCTTAGAATTTTGCAAGGAATTTTTAAAACCCCATTTTTACTAGTTAGCCTTGACTTAGACATAATTTTTTACCCTAATGTGATTTTTATTGGATTCACTTATTGATAATTATATTTATAAGCAAAGTATATAATACATTTATTCCTATCACTCTCACTCTATTTATCTTTCTATTTATTCATGTTTTTTGAAATTTAGTTTTTAAAAGATAAAACATCATAATAAGGAAGGTTAATTATAAATTACATTATGATCAATTTTATATATAATGTAATAACAATCACTAATGTCATTGAAATCCTTATAACTCTTATCAATTAAACTTAAATCACCATGTATGTTAATATAACAAAATTAAGGCTTACGTGACTAAGTTATGTTCCTGAGTGATTCATTATTTCTAATATTTTCAAATAATATTTACCAAATCCATGTTGTGCATATCTTGTAATAATTGTTTTACATAAGACTACATCTCCTTGAATATTTTTGTTTAAACACTTTGTATGTTATATATTTACTTTCCCATTTGCTTCAAACTACAAAATATAGAAAAAAATCTACTTTCATTGATGTCGATGTCCTATTCCAAAAGCTCCTATATTTTCATAGGATGGAAGGATGTTTGAAAATGCTATGGATTTTGAAATTACACCTAAAAATTACACATTCTTAGAAGGTTGCAAGGAATTTTACAAAACCCCATTTTTTTACTAGTTATCCTTGACTTAGAAATAAGTTTTATTTTTTTTTAAATGTGAGTGTTGTTACATTCACTTACATGATGATTTTGTTTCTAATCAAAGAAGAGAATATCTTTCTCCTTGTGCATAAATTTACCAAAAAAGATTTTCTTCTCCAATCCTTGTACTCAACATTCGTATCAGGTTTGGACACCTTATTTATTGTAAAGAAATGGGGAAAAACTCTTGTTAAGTTATCTATACATATGGATTAATGGATCTTTCTCTTCATACCCACCAATAAAATTTAATATAATTAACATAATTTTATATTAATAAATAAACCACAAATATTCCCTAGTAAAATTCTAAGCATATCAATTTAAAGTTGATTTATTTTATTATTCATTATATATTTTTTATTTAATTATTTTTGGTTAGGGGATAAATATTAAACAATATAAATTAAAATGAATCCACATGTTAAATATAAGATAATATATTTACTTGGACGATTCCCACACACCCCTCATCCCACTCCCTCGCTCCCTTCATCCACACCCTATATAACGTGCCAACATATTTTTTAATAATATGATTTATATGTGTAGAGGATAATAGGTAATAGAAAATAACATTACAGTATGATGAGGTAAAACATATAGAGTACATTTGTAGCTTCAATTCAACACTTTTCTTAATTTTTTGAATAGAGGCCAAACGCAAAATTGGTGATTTTTCTTATCTTGAAATATTTAGTTTAGCTAGAGAAAATACATTAATCTAAGAGGTGTTAGGGAATATATTCTATTATAGTTGGCTTGCCCTACCACGGATCCCCTTTTCTCTCCACAAATGTCCACATTTAGATTTTCTTAAAGGAATATATAACTTGGGGGTTTTTAGAGGTTTTAAGCATATATGTAAAGTAGTTTTTGTTTTGGGATGAATTGAAGCAATCATGAATAGGGTGTGAGTAATTTAGATATTATTAATGTTCAACATTCATTTTTACCCATAATTGGTCCAA
Source organism: Torreya grandis (assembly GCA_037957365.1). Taxonomy (NCBI): domain Eukaryota; kingdom Viridiplantae; phylum Streptophyta; class Pinopsida; order Cupressales; family Taxaceae; genus Torreya; species Torreya grandis. The sequence goes on along the minus strand of JARHVA010000886.1, from coordinate 4,207,249 downwards.
GGTAAGTTTTTTAAATTTTTTTCCCCAACGTTACTATTAATTTTTTTTGATTTTGTAATTATGTTATACTCTAACTCTCTTTCTCTTTCTCTTTATTCATGTTTTTTGAAATTTAGTTTTTAAAGATAACACACCGTAATAAGGAATGTCAATGATACATTACATTATGATCAATTTTACATATAAATTAATAAGAGTCACTAATGTCATTGAAATATTTATAACTCTTATCAATTACACTTACATCACCATGTATGTTAATATAATAAAAGCAAGGCTTACGTGGCCAAGCTATGTTCCTGAGTGCTTCATTATTTCTAATATTTTCAAAGAATATTTTTCAAATCCATGTTGTGAATATCTATAATCATTATTTTCCATGAGTCTTTCTCTTTATACCCACTATCAAATTTGATATACTTAAAAAACATAATTTTATATTAAAAAATAAACCTAAAATATTCCCTAGTAAAATTCTAGGCATATCAATTTAAATGTAAATTTATTATAGTATTAATTATATATTTTTTATTTAATTATTTGTGGTTAGGGGATAAATATTACACTATAAATTAAAATTAATCCACATGTCAAATATATAATAATATATTTACTTGGATAATTCCCATGTGCCCCACATCCCACCTCCCTCGATCCCTCCCTCTACACCCCATATAATGTGCCAACACATTTTTTTAATAATATAATATATTTGTGTAGAGGATAATAGGTAATAGAAAATAACATTGTGGTATGATGAGGGAAAACATAGAGAGTACATTTGTAGCTTCAATTCAACAATTTTATTAATTTTATGAATAAAGGCAAAACATGAAATGGGTGATTTTTCTTAACTTGAAAGATTTAGTTTAGTTGGGGAAAATCCATTAATCTAAGAGGTGTTAAGTTGTTTATTCTATTAGAGTTGTCTTGACCTACCACGAATCCCCTTTTATCTCCATAAATCTCCACATTTACATTTTCTTAAACGAATACAAAACTTGGGGGCTTTAAGAGGTTTTAAGCATATATGTAAAGAAGAAGTTTTTGTTTTTGGATGAATTGAGGCAATCATGAAAAGTGTGCGAGGAATTTAGATATTACTAATGTTCAATGTTCATTTTTTCCCACAATTGATCCAAGGAAAGTTTTTTTCTCTTTCCCTTTCCTGATGTCATGTTTTGTGTTATTTTATTATGCTTTTGATTCTTATATCAAATATAATAGTTAATCTTAGTTAGTTGTCACATCTACTGTCATCTCTTGTCCAATTATTCAAATATAATTTAGAATTTTTCTCCCTTATAGATTTTATTTATTAAATTAAAACTTGGTAGTATTGGGTTTGTAATTTAAATATTTAATTATGGCTCTAACATTGATAATCAGGCCTATGAATACCTTCAAGAATAGTATATTGTTATGTTATAATTTCCTTCAAGACACTAATCCCAATAGATATTATGATAAATTTTTGATATATTTAATTTAAACTACCAATTTTTGTAATAATATTTATAATTTAATTTCAAAAAATGGAATCAAGACTATGACTCTTACCATTGGAGTCTTTTTTGAATATGAAATAGTATCACACTAGCTAAAATTAGTGTCTTATAGTAAGCAATGTTTTTGTAGGATAAAATTTATGTTGGTTCCTTTACGAGCAAAAGCCACTTTTGATAAGACCTTTTTTCCAATTTAAACTTGAAAAGTGTGTTTTCACATGCATAAATATAACTACATTTTCAATCAAGGGTTTTTATATGGTAAGAAAAATTCTCATTTTCAAGAGATTAGAACACATGTTATTGGTAATTCCTTTGATAGCTTTATAATTTTTTTGCCTAGTACATAAAATAATATCAACACCATTTTTGGCATAATTGAAAGCTTGTAGCATTGTAATTAAAACATATATTACATCTCCTTCTTTATAAATATTTGTCAAAAAAATTGCATATTTATAGTTGTTTAGGGTTTTTCATACAATGTTTAGCGACTTATTCTTCTTAAAAACTTAAATTCTCTTGAAAAATTCAAGATAATTGTATAACACCTTGTGATATCTGTAGAATAATTTTTTACTCTACGTCGTATTTTATTTTTTGACTCGAGATGCAATTTTGGTTCTTGCGTATCTAGGACGTTGCAGTAGAATTTTGGAGCAGAGGATGGGTTCATTTTTGCCAAGTGTTGAAGTGCAGCGGATGCTGCCAAGTGTTGCCCTCCGAGCATGGGTCCTTTTCCCCTTTTGTTTCCTTCATCTCATTCTTTTCTAAGTTTTGAATTCAAGCAAAAGCTACCAAGTGTCACTTTTTAAAGCATGAAACTGGCCAGCTAGCATCCTTTGAGGCCCCTTTTGTAACTTTCTAGAGAACCACGGATCGTGCCACGTACCTAGTAGCAACAGATCTGAATGCACCACGTGCCATCATCCGCGTCTCATAGGGGGAGCCATGTTTTCTTTTGGACAAAGACTTTTAACAAGATAAGTAACAGATAGAGCAAAAAGTGCCAGGTGGCAGTTGTGGAGGCCCTAATTTACCTTTTTGAAGAAGTAGCGGAATTCACCACATGTCAGCATTTAGGAGACGTGGGTTCAAGGCTTTAATTCAATGCATAAGGGCATCATTTCATTTTTGCTAAGTGATAAAGTACAATGGAGGCTGCCAAGTGTCACTCTCTGAATTCCTTTCTACTCTATCCCCAAGAGGCAGTGGGAGATGCCACATACCCCAGAAGGAGAAGCAAAAGATGCCACGTATCTTCCCAGGAGCAGCAAAGATCACCACGTGTCAATTTTTGAGAGACCATCTTCGAGCCTAATTTTTGAATGAAGATTATGGTGGGTCTCAGATGTTATTTCAAAGGACTTTGGAAGCACCGAGTGTCAACATGCAAAGATTGCCACATGCATCCATCCCTTCCTAAAAATTTGCCCAAACAAGGAACGCAATAAGTTTTGTTTTGTTAAAATTGCAAAGTATCAAGGAAGCAGATTGTGGCAGGTGTCGAAGGCGAAACGTTCCTAAACAGAATATGGAGAAAGCAGAAGTAGCCAAGTGTGATCCTCTGGTGCCATTTAGACAAAAAGAGAATTTTCATGGATTGATTAAGTGTCCTCATGTCCGTCTATCTACTACAACAAAGATGGAAAGAAACTCAGTGTGAGTTATTCTTGGTAGATAGAACAGTGCACCAGGTAGAGTTTTGTGGGCTTGCAAGCATTGAAGACGCTATCTATTTGTCCCCTATAAGTAGAGGTAGAGGAGATAGTTGAGCAGCCAAATAGGTGATGGAATGAAGAATTTTAGGCATGAAGAGAGGTACTAGACATGGATTTCCATGCCTTAGTCAGGGCAATTCTTGATAAGACCAGGATGCATCCAAGGCATTGAATGCACCATTTGTTTTGTCCCCTGTGAGTGAAGGATGGAGTAGAATTGCATGGGAAAGAAAGCAATGCAAGGAGACATTTGAGGCTATATAAGAAGAATTATAAATGAAGTAAAGGTGGGGGGGGGGGGAATTTTCTCATAGTTTTAGACTTCTAAAGTTTTTTATCAGTAACACCATTTGCTCTTGTCTCAATTTTATTGAGTTGTAAATTGATATAACCATGCATGTTTTTGTGCCCTTTATGTGGCTAAATGAATTAAGGAAATTTGAGCTCCATGCCTTGGTTGGTGTTATCTGTGTCATTTTCAAAGTAGTCTATTACTATGGATTTTTTGAAGTTGTGATTAGGAATGTCATTTGCTTTTGTCTCATTTTCTGGAATCGAAAGGTTTATATAACTGTACATGACTTCTACACCTCTTATGTGATTGGAAGATTCTATTAAGAAGATTGAACACTATGCCTTTGTTGATATTCTTTGTGTCTCAGTGAAATAACTACCTATTGTGAGCCTCTATTTCTGTTATTTCAATCTCTTACATTGATCATGCACTTGTCTACTCTTAAATGTAATTGAATCCTATAATAGTCTCACTGTGCTCAGGTTAGGATTAGGATTACACTCAGGTGCATCACCATAGTTAGGATTTAATTCTTACATTTTGTGTTTCTGTTTAGTCTCCTATCCCTTTTCCCCAACACCCATGCAAAAGAAGAGACCAACTTCTCTAAAATTTGGAGGTTGTTTCAAGCTACATCATCCCACAACTTGAAACTTCCCATTGTTGATTGGTTAAGATCTAGCACAATTTTAAGTCATCAACAGTTTCTGGTACACCCAATGAGACTCATCTTTCAAGGAGTTGAAGAATTTTTGGTGTATTCTTTATCCAATCAACCTTTGGAGGTTTTTATCAACACCAACAATGACTCTAAGTCATCAGCCGATCAGGCAGTATCATCAAGAAATTACCTTTTTGTATGTATAATTCTATTACTCATAGCTATGAGTCTTATTCTCCTTATATACTTAATCAAGAACAAGTTTCTCCTGGAATCATGTCAAGTAACAAGGATTCAGATGGTTATGAGCTATACCAATATTATGACTAGTCTCCCCAATATGCCACATCTCATGCTCAACCTGACCTTATTTTCACCTTCAAGAAAGCATTGTTGGGGTTTAAAAAATATGTGTTAGAGCTTGACAGCAAAAGGGGATATGGCCAAGAAATTCCTTGTCATGTCATCCATCAAGTAAGGGATGCAATAGACCTGATTAAAAGTGAGTGGGATCCCATTGAAAGGGAAAATTGGCAAGAGCTTACATATGAGATGCTGGATATGTATGGATTGATTGCATTTATAGAAGAGAGGCTAAGCGTTCATGAGAACCAACCTTACCAAGTCTACCAAACTCCATATTCACCACCACAAATTCCAGATTAGACATACGCCACCCCTGTTCATGAGCAAGGTCAAACCTGTCAGGATCACTTCCCCAATAATGTAGAACCTATGATAGCAGCAAGGGAAGAAAACCTCAATCACTCAATTTCCTCTCAAGTCCCTTTCGCTCTTCCTCAAGAAGCTTCTTGTTTTTTATCACAGCCTTCTTCATCCCCTTTTAAAGAAGAATATATTTTTAAGGAAGCAATTGAGTATGTAGAAGAGTACACTCAATTCATGGCTACTTAAGAAGATTCCATAAGTACAGATAAGGAGGAAATCACCATAGATCCCCCCTTTGATGAACAAGAGGATAAGTCACAAACTTTTGTCTTAACTTTAGATGAGGAGGAGATCATTTCTGAATTTTTCCTCACTTTGCAAGAAGATATGGAGGAACATGGACATTCCCTTGACCAAGTCATTAAGACAGATGACACTATCCTTCAAGAAGGATATGAACTAGCCAAACATGGAGAAGACAACATCGAGACTCAGCTGAGTATGTAGAAGGAATGCCAGCTTTCTGATTTATCCTTCCAAGAGGATGAAGTCATCAAGGAGCATGATGATGTAATAGAGCTAGAATTAAAAGGAGATAAGCCAAAAGAGAATGGGTATCCAAAGGCACAGAGTGAATAACCAATAGTCAATGATTTCTTGATGACACACGACAGCATGAAGAACCAGTATTCGATAGGCATTCAAGGACAAGAAGAATTTGTGGGTGTCTAACACATGTTTTACTCAGACTCGTCTAAGTGCAGGCAAACCCATGTGGCTAGCAAAGAGGACATTCCATCAAAGATATACCCGTTGCAATCACCGATATGGCAACACAAGTTGGTTTGTCATAAAGAAGATGTTGGAAAGTTTGTTTTTGATCTTGGAGGGAAATAAGGATTTGTAATTAATGTAGTTAGGTATTTTCTCATTCTTGCATTGTTTTGTCTCATATTTTTTTCCCACTTTTCTTTAAAAAATAAGCATTTTAAACGTAGGGTCGGCGTCTTGGAATTTTTTTTTATTATTTAAATTTTTCCGCATTAATGCTTCCCCAAATCTTTCAATATCTCCAAGGTACCTTGCACCGCATAATGTGTCCACCTTGTTGTTTCCTGAAGATTGATTATGATTTGCTAACGGTCACCCAAAGTTAATGTTATTTGGGACATGATAGGCCCATAAATATCCCTTAGCAAATTTTAAAGTTCACAACTCTCAAAACATTCCTACAAAAATATCTTGCTCATTGTGATTATTAGCACCTAAGAAAGTTTGCTTTAGCGAGTGTGTTTTCTATCCTACACAAGGCTCATATATCAGGTATTATACAAGAGATTTAGAGATGGTAGGAACATCAAGTTCATAGCAAGGAACAAGGACACTTGGATACCTAGACAGGTTACTAACTAGTAAATCATATGCTACAGCTCCTGTGCAACCACCAAGAAGTTATCCAAGAACCAAAGCCCTGGGGGTCAATCAGACCAGTGACCCATCCAAGGTAAAGGACTATGTAGATGGAATCATGGACCTGATTCTACAAAGAGCTAGTAGCAAGAACCTCAGATAAGGGGCACACCATAGGTGTCTGCAAAGAGTTAGGACAAGGCAATATGAAACATTTGAAATGAGGATATGGACCTCACAACTGGCTTAGTTCATCATCCCAGCTGTGCACCCATGCCTGGATATAATTGAACTATGCACAGACTTGCTCCATCCACAATATTACACCATTTAGCAAGGCCCATTCATGCTACAGATCACCCCACCAACTATTAGGGACATGATTTCCCTGTAATATGATAGTACCGCCACCTTCCCCACCATTGATAAGATGTAGAGGACGTGGGTGAACGTCAACACTCAGACCAAGTTTTTGAGGTCTGAGTTACAAATGGCTGATGGGGATACCACAGTACCCACGCTCCCTATACCAAGGACTCAGTTCACACCTACCAGCCAAGATGCGTTGTCAATGATGGCCCTTATCTTTGGCATGTAAGATAACATGGCTATATATGTTGAGAAAATGGCCATCCTGTTCAGGCTGAAAATAGTCGACAAGACGTAGGAGTACCGTCTTGATTTCTCAGAACACATCACCTTCTCAATGGTGGAGTAGCTAACCTAATTTAGGTCAAAAGGGGTATTCAAGTATTCCTCCTTTCTGTTCCATCTCATACTACACCAAAACCCTGACCTTTTCACCCAGTTTATGAGTCTAAACCTGTATGACCCAATTTTAGACCCCCAAAGAGCCATCCCTATGTCTGTATGGACACATATTTTATCTAGAACTAGTGACCCATATGATTTATGGGAACTATTTGTCACCCCTATTCTCCATTGCCTTAACCCCAAGCTTGTTATAAATAGGTTATTCCCAAGTGTCACGAACCTCCTGGTCAGCTACCCAATCCCATGTGACTTCTATTTTGGGTCTCGCCACACAATCATCAGAGTGCATGGATTTTGTGGAGAGCCATTTTTGCTTCCAAAGACATTGACTCTTCAGTTAGCATTCCTCGAAATTTCCAGGTAGGTGTCAGTGGTTGATAATGAATATGGCTTTGGGAAGAAGAGGAAGATGTACAATCTCTTGTGGATGGTAAGCGGCATAAGCCTGGAAGCTAGAGAAGCTGAAAATGTACAGCTAAGGAAGTTGGCCTTCCTTAGGTTCCTATTGGTCGAGGACAAGTGGGTTTATGACCTAGTAGAATACATAGCCTCTGTAGTGAGGACAAATAGAATTGGAGCTAGGATTGGGCATGAAAGTTGCCCCTTCTGGGAGACCAAGAAAAATCTTGTGGAAGACACCCCTGGTCTCTATGTTGAGCTGACAGATTTACCCATACCCCAAAATAGGCCATGGGAGACCTTCTATGACAAGTAGAGGGATTATGATCCTAAAATTAGGATGACCTCTGGTTTGAGAGGGATGTTGAGGAACAAAGGATGGGATGTAGAAAAAATTGAGGCCTATTAGAAATATAGGCAAGAAATTTCCCAAACCACCCATGCCTTTGAAGGCGTAGACTTAGATGAAAGGTGGGAAGAACTATGGGATGAATGGCATCCATCCCCAGTATCTAGCCCAAAAACAAGCCAAGTGCCAACACTCGAGGTAGAGTAGGAGGATGGAGCGGGTCCAAGCCAATAGCCACGAACTTCAGAGTAAGCTATAGCTATCGTAGAACAACAAAGAAGTATGGTGTCCCCACCACCACATGCTTCCCCATCATCGAGATTAATTGAAGTCCCCAATTCTCCACATGCACCACTGGTAACTACAGAGGTAGAAGGGAGACAAATGCAGCCATAGGTAGAGACACCCAGAAAGAGAAGGAGGGTGTAGTTTAAATTGGACCCAGAAGAGGAAGAGGAGCCTTCACAGTGCCTAGTGTAGAGCACTACAACTTCCCCATAGGTAAGTATTCCTCCCCTTCCTCCCTCTTAACCTATTCCTCACCCTACTGGCATGATGCCTCCACCCAGTCAGATGACACCTCCTGCCATTGTTGCCATTCCCATCTCGCAAGCCACCCCATCATCAGTGCCTCAGACCCTAACACTACCCCATTTTCCCCCTCTATTCCTAGAAAGATGCTCCTACAACTCACCCTTAGCCAGCCAATGGCTCTCCAATATGGCCTGCCATAAGGATTTCCTTTTGCAGGGGGACATATTGCATCCCCTTCCACCTTCCAAATGCAGGCTGATGCTGTTAGGAAGGCAAGAGAAGCCCAGTTGGAGAAGAAGAGGATTAAAGAGAATAAAGCACTGGTTGTTCCACATTTGAGGTCATAATTTGACCCTATCTAATAGCAACTAATGGTGACCCATTTGTCACCCAATGTTGCCAAGACGAGTGAGCAAATGCAGCTGGAAGACTACATGATGAATGTGGTGGCCATTGACATGTCCTTGTTCAGGCCCCAAGACAGAGTCAAGCTATTGACCGAATCCACTTCTACGGTCACAAAAGATTATTTGAATAAATCAAGAAGAATGTATAAGATGGAGGCTAATTTGGCCCAAGAAAAGGCAAACTATAACATTTTGGTCGAGGAAATAAATAGGAGAAACAATGAAATAGCTATTCTGCAGAAACAATTGCAAGATACTAGTTCCCTTCAAACTCAATGAGTAGTCTAGGCCCAAAATGATTCATTGAAGATGGAGCTTGCACTTGAAAAAGATGCAGAAATAGCTCTAAGATAGGAGAATGCAACATTGTAGGGAAGAGTCGAAGGACTTAAACTGTAGGTTACCCAATCACAACAAAGGCTGCTAGAGGAATAGAACAAGGTTGTATCTTTTCAAGACCAGTTCCAAGCAGAGCAATAGAGGACGACATAGCTAGCAATTGAGTTAACCAATAGGCTAAGAGGTGTCAAAGTAGTGCTGCTGGTGAAGGAGCTCTATGATTCAGCGAGGGAGAAAATCTCTTCGAAGATTGTCTAGCTCAAGCCATTTTTCACCTTCCTACTCAACGTACAGCAACTATGTGAAAGAGTAGAGAATCTAGTACAAAACACTCTGGCCACTATCTCCAAGAGAGTCACAAACTCTCATTCATTGCTGGAGAATCTCTACAACATGATGGATGCAACATTGGCAGCCATGGGAATCTTGAATAGAATGGCCACTACAAAATGGGTTAACGAGGAGCTCAAACACAATGTCGTGGCCAATAGTTTCAAGAACTGTCTCGATGTCATGAAATAAGGCATCGGTGAGATGAGATGCCACATTGAAGATCTGGTGCAATTAGGCCTCCCTTCCCTATTCCTAGATGCAAAGATGGTCCTAATGGCCGATCAACTTGAACCGTTGTTGCTCGCCAAACAAAGGGATCAAACAATTTTCCAAAGCTTGCAAGATGATTCCTCAACCCCAAAGATCAAAACTATTCTGGTTCCTATTTTTTGGCTAGAGTTCAGACTAAAATCCAATGTCCAAGTCCTACAAACCTTTTCACACAAGGATCTCATTAACTTGGATCTAGCTTTTGTCGAGTTGTAGAGCAAGCAAGGATTATCTAACCATGAGTGGTCTATCTACTAGACAACTCTTTTAAAGCTGTAAATTTTGAAATTTTAATCGAGCGGGAGTTGGGTTATTTTTTAGCAGGCTCAAAAGTCTTGGGGATCGCCAGTAACTATAGAATAATTTTTTACTCTACGTCGTATTTTATTTTTTGACTCGAGCTGTAATTTTGGTTCCTACATATCCTAGACGTCATGCCATAATTTTGGAGGAGAAGACGGGTTCATTTTTACCAAGTGTTGAAGTGTAGCAGATGCTGCCAAGCGTCACCCTCTAAGCATGGGTCCTTTTCCCCTTTTTTTCCTTCATCTCATTCTTTTCTAAGTTTTGAATTCAAGCAGAAGCTGCTAAGTGTCACTTTTTGAAGCATGAAACCGGCCAGCTAGCATCCTCTGAGGCCCCTTTTGTAACTTTCCAGAGAACTATAGATTGTGCCACGTACCTAGTAGCAGCTGAGCAAAATGCACCATGTGCCAACATCCATGTCTCATAAGGGACCCACATTTTCTTTTGGACAAAGAATTTTAACAAGCTAAGCAGCAGATAGAGCAAAAAGCACCAGGTGGCAGTTGCAGAGGCCTTGAACTACCTTTTTGAAGAAGCAGCAGAATTCACCACGTGTAAGCATTCAGGAGACGTGGGTTCAAGGCTTTTGTTCAATGCATAAGGGCGTCATTTCATTTTTGCTAAGTGTTGAAGTACAATAGAGGCTGCCAAGTGTCACTCTCTGAGTTCCTTTCTACTCTATCCCCAAGAGGCAGTGGAAGACACCACATACCCTAGAAGGAGAAGTGGAAGATGCCACGTATCTTCCCAAGAGCAGTGGAGATCACCACGTGTCAATTTTTGAGAGACCATCTTCAAGCCTAATTGTCGAATGAAGATTATGATGGGTCCCAGATGTTATTTCAAAGGACTTTGGAAGCGCTAAGTGTCAACATGTAAAGACTGCGACGTGCATCCATCCCTTCCTAAAAAATTTCCCAAGCAAGGAATGCAATAAGTTTTGTTTTGTTAAAATTGCAAAGTATCAAGGAAGTAGATTGTGACAGGTGTCGAAGGCAGAGCGTTCCTGAATAGAATATGGAGAAAGAGGAAGTGGCCAAGTGTCATCCTCTGGTGCCCTCTAGACAAAAAGAGAATTTTCATGGATTGACTAAGCGTCCTCATGTTCCTCTATCTGCTACAACAAAGATGGAAAGAAACTCAGCGTGAGTTATTCCTAGTAGATAGAATAGTGCATTGGGTAGATTTTTGGGGGCTTGCAAGCATTAAAGACATTGTCTATTTGTCCCCTATAAGCAGAGGCAGAGGAGATAGTTGAGCGGCCAAATAAGTGATGGAATGAAGAATTTTAGGTGTAAAGAGAGGTACTAGACATGGATTACCATGCTGTAGTTAGGGCAATTCTTGATAAGACCAAGATGCATCCAAGGCATTGAATGTGCCATCTATTTTGTCCCTTGTGAGTGAAGGACGGATTAAAATTGCATTGGAAAGAAATTAATGCAAGGAGACATCTGAGGCTATATAAGAAGAATTGTAAATGAAGTAAAGGGTGGGAATTTTCTCATAGTTTTAGACTTTCTAAAGTTTTTGATTAGTAACACCATTTGCTCTTGTCTCATTTTTATTGAGAAGTAAAGTTGATATAATCGTGCATGTTTCTGTGCCGTTTATGTGGCTAAATGAATTAAGGAAATTTGAGCTCCATGCCTTGGTTGGTGTTATCTGTGTCATTTGCAAAGTAGTCTATAACTGTAGATTTTTTGAAGTTGTGATTAGGAATGTCATTTGATTTTGTCTCATTTTATTGAATTGGAAGGTTTATATAATTGTATGTGACTTCTGTGCCTCTTATGTGATTGGAAGATTCTATTAAGAAGATTGAACACTATGCCTTTGTTGATATTCTCTATGTCTTAGTGAAATAAATCCCTATTGTGAGCCTCTGATTCTGTTATTTTGATCTCTTACATTGATCATGCACTTGCCTACTCTTAAATGTAATTGAATCCTATAATAGTCTCACTATGCTCAGGTTAGGATTAGGATTACACTTAGGCGCATCACCATAGTTAAGTTTTAATTCCTGCATTTTGCATTTATGTTTAGTCTCCTATCCCTTTTCCCCAACACCCATGCAAAAGAATAGACCAGCTTCTCTAAAATCTGGAGGTTGTTTCAAGTTGCATCGTCCCACAGCTTGAAACTTCTCATTGTTGATTGGTTAATATCTAGCGCAATTTTAAGTCATCAACAATATCTAAATTAAACTTCATTTCAAATGCCTTTAAACCAATAAAATGAATTGTGTTCCCTAGTTACCTAGTAGAAATAAAAAAGAATGGGACCCCAATCATTGTTTTTTTTAAACTCACTTAACTCATTTGTTTATTAAGCTGCATTAACCTTGGTATTATTTAAAAAGTCCTTAAGAGTGGTAATGAAATTAATTGCCTCAATTCCAAATCTGATGAGAAATACCAAGTAATATTTCTCATAATTTTTGGTTGGAGATCCGTAAGGTCCATTGTTCTTAAGCCTCAAAAACCTATTGATTGTTACTAATCATGTTATTATTATTTTTATTTAGCATTTATATTCATTATTGTTATCAATTTATTTCCAAACTAAACATTTTTTAAAAAATCAAATTAATCATCCCATTTGGGTGAGATGCACATTTTTCAACTTTTAAATTAATTTTCTATATAGATGGATAGATACAAGCTTAGAAGTTCAACTTAACCTTGTCTTTCAATTAAAATTTTGTTGATAACTAACTCTTTTATGGACCTATCAATTGAAAAAAACATTATACAAAATTTCATATTAGGAATGTTTGTCTTCTCGTAAAGATTAACACCCAGTTATATCTTTATATATTTAAATAAAAAGATACTAAAAAAATATATGTTTTACTAATTTTTAAGCCTATAACTAGTCAAATCAAGTTGGAATATTTACATGCTATATATATTTTTAAACTAAAAAACTATGCTATAACCTGTCAATTTTCAATGTTGGATAAATGTGTGGGAAACTCAAAAAAATATTTGATGTGATAATTAAAACTTTCAAAAATAGTAAATTAGTTCTAGAGTCATAATTAAGCCATGCAAGCTATGAAGAGATCTTAGATTCATTTCACATATATAAGTTATTATAATTTATTTTTGATGAGACTACATATATATGGTCTCATCGATAAGAAATTACAAAATATATGAACTTTAAAAATGTTTCTAGACTTCACAACCTTGTTATAAATTAGGGTTGCATGAAACATTATAGGAAGAACTTTATTGGTTTACTTATTTAATAATTTTTCTTAGTTATCAAAATGATATACTTGACAAGGAATATTGTAGTTATTATATCTTAATTTTTGGAGATTGATTTTCTTAGGTTTACTGAGTGTTTCATATGGTTGAGATACTACATCATAATTAGGAAAAATAATACAACCTTCTAACTATAATAAATGAAGAAGAAAATGACTTTGATTATTTGATATTGATGAACTATAAGGTATTATATAAAATTAGAAACTAGTTACATAATTATAACTAACCTAACCACTTGATCGACATGCTACCTGACCGACTAACAAAACAAACTAATAATGTAAACAAAATTGATAAATAATGTAATAATATATGTTACACTAACATTTAACCCTTTATTACATTATTTTTACAAATGTAGACCTGAAACAAATCAAAATTCACCTTACCAAGTGACTTGGTGAGTATATTTACTATCTATGAATTTGTTGGGCATTACTAGAACTAAATGTGGTGGTTCAAGACTTGTTATCAAATATAGTGGAAATAAACATCAATGTGTTTGGTAATTTAAAAAAATAATGGATTCTTAACAAGCTTCAACACACCTTAATTATTTTTAAAAAGGATCGATGGTTGATCTTTAAGAATGTCTATGTCAAATAGAATGTGACATAACAAAATTATTTCACACACAGCTCCTCGTATGACATGGTATTCTACCTTTGTAGATGAGAGAGAAAATACATATTTCTTCTTTCTAATCCAAGAAATTGGTCTAGATCTGAGATGAAAAATATATCCTAAAGTTAATTTCCTATCATCAAAAGATCCAACATAGTATGAGTTTATGTAACCCTAAAATAAAAAATTTGATTTCTTCTTGTAATTTAGACCATAATCAATTTTACCTTGGACATATCTCAACAAATTCTTCCCTACAACCCAAAGACACTTAATTGGATCTTGCATGAATCTCAAAATATAGCTGACAATAAAGCATATGTCTAATCTGGTATAAGTTAAGAGAGGTTCTTAACAATATTTTAATAGTGAGTTTCATCTATATAAGGTGAATCCTAAAATCATGATAGTTACAAACCTTTCTCCATCAGAGTTGACATTGGTTTACAATTTGTCATCCCATATTTCTCAAGGAGCATCTTGGTGTATTTCATATGTGAGATAAAAGTATGATTCTTTTTTCCCATATCTCCAAAACAAGAAAATAATGAAGTATCCCCAATTATGTAATGTAAAAGGATTTATTCAAGTCATTATTTACATCTTTAAAGAGATTAACTAAACTTCCTGTGACCACAAGATCATCCACATACAAAACCAGAATGAAAATATTTGTGCCTACCTTCTTGATATACAAATTTGTATCTAAGTGGTTATGAATGAATCCATGTTATAATATATGATCATATATCTTAATGTACCATGCTCTTGGTGCTTTATTAAGTCTATGAAGAGACTTATTAGATGACAAACCTTTTGTGGTTGTTGCTCGTCAATGAATCCTTCTGGATGGGTCATGTACACTTATTTTTTGAGATCACCATTCAAGAATACAATTTTAATGTCCATCTATTGAATCTTCCATCCATTTTGTGTTGTGAGTGTACAAAAAACTCTGATGGTCTTGATCTTAGAAGTGGGTGCAAAGGTCTCTTTATAATAATTTCCTTCTAACTGAGCATATCCCTTTGCAATAAGTCATGCTTTGTATTTCTCAATGGATCCACCCACCTTGTATTTTGTCTTTCAAATCCACTTATAGCAAATGGATTTATTTTATATAGGCATATCAAAAATTTCCCAAATACCATTTTTTATGATGAATCATATTTAGCATCCATGGCCTTCTTCCACTAATTTTGACATAAAGGCTCTTAAACTGTCTCTAGTTCAATGTTGTCAACTACTCAACTCATTAGTATGAGACTAACTTCATTTCATGCCTCTCTTTTAGCCCAAAATCTTGATGAAGTATTTTGATTAGAGGTAAGGTGTGAGTCCCTAATGGTGTTGTCTACCCATTTTGGATGTTGATGATACTTATGATTTGATGAATAATTATCTTATAGATTTACAATATCAATGGAAAATTCTACTTGAAGATCACCTTATTTGTGACAAGATTATTCTTTCCCATCATCTAATTGTGGGAATGATTTATGATATGTGGTATCTTCTGACTCCATTTGTGGTAATGATTTAAATAATGATTCATGATAAACCACATCTCAACTTTCATAAATCTTCTGTGTATCAGGATCCATGAGATGATAATATTTTGAGGTAGTAATATACCCCAATAGAAGGCACTTGAGTGTCTTTGATTCTATCTTATTCTTTTTTTTATTATGGACATGCATATAAAATGTCTAACCAAATACTCTAAAATGAGATATCAAAGGTTTATGACCACTCCATACCTCTTTTGGCATCTTATCTTTCATGATATTTTTAGATGCCTTGTTGAGAAGATATACACCTATCTGAACTACTTCTTCCCATAATGGTGCATCCTGTTGGGTGAATATTTTGTCACCAGCGTACTAATGAGCAAAATAGGTCTGATCAACCATAGTAAGGAAGATTGGTCAGCCAAATTTTTAGGTTTACCACATCAAAAGGGGACTAATCTCTCCTCTCATCAAGGGGAGGTTCCTTATAAGTATGAAGGGGCTATATATATATATATATATATATGTTAATCTACTATAAATAAGCTAGAAATAATACTCAGGGGTAGGATAACACCATCCACCCCTCTTTTTTAAGAGATGATGTTCACCAATCAAAGGATAAATCCTAATGAAATGACAGAAGGCAATCCTCTTCTTTCAGAAGTGTTGTTCAGTACACAACAGGAACCATTTAGGTAGTGACAAGTAAATGTAACAGGGGCAATAACACAGTAGGATGAAATGTAGCACAAAGTCTCCACCTCAACTACCAAAGAGTGAAATAAGAAGGATAATGAGGGCACAAATTCATCCCAAGATCCTTTACATAGAAATAAAAAATAGACAAACTAAAGACAATTGTGGCAGCACTAAGTCTCTCCACATCTGGCTTCAAGGCCCCTTCTTGATTACTTTCACTAATTCTACTTATTTAATTAAATAGACAAAAAATGTATTAAGGAAATAGACATAAGAATAATTTCCTCAACAACCAAGCTATTCCAGCATAAATTCTAAAAAGTCACTTTTTTCTTATTTAAATAATGAAATATGATCAACAATCTGAGTTCAAAGTCTCAGTAATGCCTTTTAATTTAGGTAGAGTTTTGTTTTTGATAACAAAGAGATCTCTCTAAAATAATAAGAGAGAGTCTAATATATAGTGCTCTAAGAAAGACTTGGGTGCTTTGTTTCACAAAAATGGCCTATAATGCATTCAATGCCTTCAATGCATTTTAAATTCTATCCATGGGCTATGCTGGAATAGAGCGTTGGTTTTTAATATGGGCCCCCTGATGTGTACACAGTTGTTCACTTTACTCAATGCAAAAAAATAGGATGCACCATTGAATGTTCACGCTCTCCAATGTCTACCTGGTGGGTTGCTTTACCTTCTAGAAACATATCCCATGCATAGATATTTCTAATCTTTCTCCATCATTCCCCCTTTCCTTGCAGTATTTCATCCTTATCTATGCGATCTGAGCTCTCAGGCTATCTCTTTGGCCGGTCACTGAATTTGTTCACAAGGTCTGCACCATATTTGAAAATTGATGGATATTTCATTATCTTAAATTTGGCATCCATGGGAACATCAATGGTTCAATCGCTTCCTTAGTTAAATCACTTTCTTAGTTCAATCACTTTCTCAGTTCAATCACTTTCTCAGTTTAATCACTTTCTTGGTCTTTGATTGAACCATCCCTTTGTCCACTGCTTTCTTTGATCTTTGAACCAATGTTCTCTACCCTCTGCAAGGGAACCTACCCTTAGTTCACTATCCTCCACAATGTCACTTGTTCTTTCGACTTTGGGGCACTCCTTTGAACCATCCACGTTGAACCTTTGAACCGTTGAACCATTTTGGTTCAAGGTTCAACGGTTCAATGGTTCAATGGATTTATTGCACTTTGTCTGGATCTTCCTTTGAATCATTAACCTATGAACCGTTAAACCTTTGAACCATTAAACCATTTTGGTTTGAGGTTTAATCAGTTCATTGGTTCATCCTTTGAGCTTCAAGAAAGGTCCATTTTGCTCATCACCTGCCCTCCACAAGGGTACTTTGGCCTGTGGGCTTTGGGGCACTCCTTTGAACTGACCACTTGAACCAACTAATTGAACCTTTGAACTTTTGAACCATTTTGGTTCAAGTTTCAATGGTTCAATAGTTTAATGGTTCAAGCACTTTTTTGTGTTCCACTCATTCACTCGACTGCTTGAACCAACTGCATTAAACCAATCACTTTGAACCAACTGCATTGAACCTTTGAACTCTTTTGGTTCAAGGTTCAATGGCTCAATGGTTCAAAGGTTCAATCCTTCTTCTTTTCGCTAAGTCTTTTGAAGCCATTGAACTTACTGAAGCGATTGAGCTTTGAACTTTTGCTAAAGCGCTTAACTCTTTAAGCTTGCTGACATCATTGAACCCTTCAACCCATTGAACCTTTGAACCATTTTAGTTCAAGTTTCAATGGTTCAATGGTTCAATCCTTTGTTTTAAGTTTGCCAATGAACCTTTTAGTTGAACCTTGGCGTTGAACCAACCTTGAAATTGCCTAAGTGTTGGGAGCTTGTTTCTTTCCTATAGAGTCTGTAGAAATGAACCTACAGAGTCTATAGATACAAACCTACATAGTCCATAGAGAAAAACTGGTGGAGTCCATATAAATGATTCCATATATTCCTACCTACAGATTCCGTAGATTTCTTCCTACAGAGTCTGTAGATTTAAGCCTCCAGAGTCTGTAGAACTGAGTCAAGCCTATAGAGTCTATAGATTTCTTCCTGTGAAGTCTATTAGATGAAAAATCTTGAAAAATGGAGAATTTGAATGCCTAGAACAATTTTTGAGAAGGAAAGGGATAATTTTTAGCCTGTAGGACCAAAAATAGTTCATGTGTTGTCCCAAAAATGAGTAACAGATTTTGAGAACAACAGCTGGCTCTAGTTGGGGAACTTCCTTTAGTTGAAATTTTGAAGCAGCTAAAGGGAGTAGAAACCAGAATCTCCAATGCCTTGAAGTATGACATTGGGATATGGAGTCATGCTACCCAAAAAGAAAGGTGACAAAAACAAAAATGAAAGCACAAAAATAGAACTAAAGACTACAAATATACATATGTACAAGCTGATCTTATCTGATACTTCATGTATTAAAGTGCTTCAAATGTTGCCCACTGTGAGGCAATGAAAAGGGCATACCATCTTGATATTTTAGCAAGAAACTATTTTCACCATTGAGCTGATGAATAGTAAATAGGCCTCTCCATAGGGAATCAAATTTCCCATGCATTCCCGTTAGTTCTCTTCTCTTATCCCATAACAGAACTTGATCACCAATATAAAAATTATGAGCTTTTGCTTTCTGGTTGAATAACTTCTTCACCAAACTTTGATGCATAGCAATTCGGTCCACCACCATAGTTCGATGCTCATTCAGCTCAGTTAAGCACATGATCCTCTTGTCGATGGAGCTTTTATATGTCTAATCTTCGATCACCTTTGCCAATTTCAATGCTAGTAATTCCAAGGTGATTGGTATCTCTGCATTGTGACCATATAGAAGTTGGAAAGGTGACATACCTATCACCCTTTTGGGTGTAATTCTATCTCCCTATAAAGCATCAAATAATGCTTTATGCCAAGTTCGTTGGTTGTCATCTACCATCTTCTTGATGATGGTCACCAGGTTCTTGTTGCTCAATTCTACTTGGCCATTCCCTTGTTGAAAATAATCAGAAGAGTGGGAGAGAGTAATCCCATAATAAAAGTAGAACTAAGTAATCTCATGTGAAGATAAATAGGCTACATTATTGGTAACAATCTTGGCTGGGATCCCAAACCTGGAAATGATGTTCTCCTTGAGGAAATTGTATACTACTTCTAAAGTGGCATGCTTGACTAGAATAGTTTCCACCCACTTGGTGAAGTAATCTATGGTTGTGAGAACATAATCATGTCCAGTGCTCAAATATAGGTTTACAACACCAATGAAATTAATTCCCCATTTCTGGAATGGCTCTTTTATCACCACTAGCTTTAGAGGTAGAGCAACTATCTCGGGTCTTCCCACAAACTGTTGGCATAGTTCACATTTATGCACCCATTTGTATGCATCCTAAAATAGGGTAGACCAATAATTCTTGGCTCGTATAATCTTGTGGGAAATTATAGGCACAAAAAGATGTCCTCTATAGGCTAGATTGTGGAAGGATTCTAGAAGTTTGTTCTATTTCACTTTATCCACATAGCAAAGGAACACTCCATCAAGGCTCCTCTTGTACAGGCCGTTATCCCAGAGGACAAAATTGGCAGCGTTTAGTTTAATAGTCCTCCTTTCTTTATGAGACAAGTGGGTAGGACACTCATCGTAAGTAAAAAAATGAGCAATACTTGAATACCACTCATTTGTGGTGGAGATAAAGAGGACTGTTGGCATGTCTTCCACTTCTTTTTCTTCATGCCCTGCTTCTTCAGGTCTGTTGTCAATAATCAATTGACAAAGGCCTCTTCCCTACTCTAGCTTCATCAATTTGATAACTAGATCAAACTCTTAGATTTTTGCAATCCAATTCCCCCTTTTGGTTCTAAACTTTTGCTGAGTTAATATGGATTTAACTATGGTATCAAGAACCAGGGTGGTAGTATGGGAATTCAAAATGTAAAAGTGAAAATGCTTTACTACCTTAACCACTACATAGGCATGCTTCTCCATGTTTGAATAATTTAGCTCATGATCTTTAAGAGGACAGCTCATGAAGGATATGGGAGATTCCACACCTTCTTCATTCTATTGAACCAGAATCACTAAAAGTGTGTGCTCAAAAGCATAGCTGTACATCGTGAAATCCTTGGTATAATCTAGACAAACCAAAATTGGGGCATGGGTAATGGCTATCTTGATATTTTAGAATTCCAATTTACCTTCTTCATTCTAGTTGAAAGTGGACTTTCCTTTCATCATATCCAAAATATGATGAGTCTTCTCAGCAAACTCAGAAATGAATCTTCATAAAAAAATCACCTTTCCAAAGAAAGAATGAACTGCAGTCTTACTTATGGGTAGAGTAAGCTCCTGAATGGATTTGACTCTCTCTGAGTCAATCTTTATGCCTTCTCAGAATAAAATGTGTCTGAGAAGCTTCCCTTTTGTCACTTCAAAATAGACTTCCTGGGGTTAAGAAAAATGCCATTTTGGTGGCAACATTCTAGCACTTGTTGCAAATGGCGCACATGCTCAGAGCAATGCTTGGAAAAGATGGTCAAGTCATCAAGGTATACCATAATGAACTTACCCATTTCATCTTTGAAAGCAAGGTCCATTGCTCTCTAAAAAGTGGCACCAGCATTTATTAGGCCAAATGCATTCTTTGATAAGTAAAGGTGCCCCAAGGTGTGGTGAAGGTAGTCTTGTGCTGGTCTACTTCACCAACTTCAACTTGATTGTATCCTGAGAAGCTGTCTAGCATTGATAACATCTTTGAGCTAGTCACTATCTGAAGCACTTGATCCATGATGGGAAAAGGATAGTTATCCTTTAAAGATGACTGATTCATATTCTTTAAATCCACACAAATGCGAATTTTGCCATTCTTCTTCCTCATAGGGACTATGTTAACAATCCAGGTGGAATGATGGATTGGGAAAATTATCCTATCATTCAGCATTTTTTGTATCTCAGATAGAATAGTACCTGATATCTTTGGATTATACTACTGGGATTTCTGCTTGTAAGGCACCAAATCATCTTGAGAGGAATTTCATGGTGAATTTCCATAGGCCTGAGTGACTTCAGATCATCATAAGAGTATGCCAAAACATCCATGTAATGGTGAAGTAGGTCAGTAAATTTGAGTTTCTCCTCTAGAGTATAGCACTTCCCAATGTTCACCATCTTGGGATTTTCCTTGGTACCCAAATTTATCTGATCAAACCCCTGGGAGGAGTTTGAATCCATTTATTGCTATTTGATGAACCTATCATGATTTTCAAACAGTTTCTCAAGAGAAACTAGTCCTTTGGGAATATTATTCCCTTTTAGCTACATGAATTGTTCACCTGCATCTGAATTCATTTCAGGAGTTGATTCAAGTTTTTAGAGCTTACTGCCTTCGAAGTGAAGCTGTTTGAAGCTATCCTTTTGTTCTAGAAAGGTGATGATTTAGTTGTCACCATTGAACACTTGCCAATGATTGGCATTATCAAGCACACTTGGTCAAAATACCAATTCGATAGTGTATCTATTTCCTTTGAATTCTAGGTGAGGAACTAAGAGAGTTGTTAAAATAACCAGTGCATCAGCTCGATCATTGAATTCCCTAGGTATGGCAAAGATGCTAAAAGCATCAAAGTTTTCAATTTGATCCCAGACTAGATTGCAGTAATGGTGTAATCTCTCATTTTTGGTTTGATACAGGTTCCTTACCTGACAAACCACTAGTTTAGCATCTCCTTTGGTATGAAGGATTTTAATGCCTTTATCCTGAGCAGCCTTCAATCCAAGCAATAGAGATTCATACTCAGTTGTGTTGTTGGTGTTGCTGAAATGTAACTTGTATGAAGAAGGAAAAATATCTCTTTGAGGAGATATCAACACAATCCCAGCCCCTGACCTAGTAGAAGAATTGATACCATCAAATTTTAGGATCCAAACATCATCAAAAATTGATCTTTCCTTAGATTTCTACTTTCTTGGAAGGGGGAATTCTTTTTTGCTTGCATTGTGCTCTCTCACATCTTCTATTGTTCCATTTAAACTAATTTTTAGACTGTCATTTTCAAAAGTTTTATCAGCTAAAACATGAGTATCCTCTATGGTCAAGAAATAATTACCCATGTCTGAAGATTCAAATAGAATTTGAGCTTCAGGGGCTGATGTCTGAGTGACAACATATTTTGATTCCTTTTCAGGAAGCAGCTTCTACATGATGCCTTTCACAGGGATCCTCACTTCAGATAGATCCATGTTCAATTCTCCTCCAATGTCCTTACATAAATTTTGTCTAAGAAGAATGCCGTATGAGGCTAGGATGTTGGCCACCAAGACTGTCATCTTGATTATTTTGTCTAAGAATGTTGTAAATGCAAACTGAGCATCCTTGATTTATCCAAGCAGAGGTACTTATTTGTTCTCCATGGAGAAACATCTCCCAAAGGTTTTGGTCTGCATGAGTCCAAGAGATTATGCCACCTTGGCAAGCATGATGTTGTCAGATGCACCTAAGTCTATGATGTAATTGCTCAGTTTGTAACCATTTATCAATAGGGAAACATAGAAAGTCTCTATTTTCCTAGGGGAAGTTGGAGGAGTAATGACAAGATTGTTTGGGATGGACATATTCCTTGGAGGATCATGAGTTATTTTTTTAACATGTTGTCCTACAAGGATGGCTTTATTCTTCACACACTAAACTAACCTATCCAACTCCTCAGGATTGGATTGCAAGAATTCAAATTCAAACATTTGAATTTTAGTCTTCTTGACATGGTCGATTATGTCAAATGACTGAAATGAGCTAGGAATAGAAGAAGGGATTTCATCCTTTTGATTTTTGGAATGGGGAGGACTATCCTGTAGATTTAAAGTTGGAGGTGAAGGTGTATTTGAGGTACTCACCTTTTTAACAGTTACTAGGTCCTTTAGCTGGAAAGGCAAAGAAGTTCCTAGTTTGGCAATTGAAATTGTAGGTTGAGAACTTTCCCCTATTTTTTCTTTATCAGCTTGCTGGACTAACTAGTTTTGGGACTGGGTGAATACAGCATATGATCCATCAACTGCTTCACCTTCACTTCTAGGTTCATCCTGGTAATTTAGGAAACCAATGTTGGAATTTCTAGCTAATTCTTCTTGGTCTTCTGCAAGGATATCATCATCATTTTCTTGGTTCAATTCAAGCTAGAAAGGGAAACCAGATTCTATTTTGAGATATCCAACTACTAAATTGGTTGGGGGTGCTTCAATGGCAAGTTTCCCTTGTGGGGGAGGAAGATGATTTGGTTTTCCTTGATTCTTGGTAGCATTGCCTTGGTATGACTGATTGGGGAATGTCCTCCTTGGCATATCTCTATACAAAGAAGCTAAAGATATCCCTTGCACCATCTACTTCCTGAGAGCTAGCAACTCATTTACCAGCTTCTACACCATTGGATCAGTGGTAGTTACAGATGGATATTTAGAAGATGAAGAAGATTTACTTTTGTTATGATCTCTCCTTATCTTTCCTACCAAGATAAGGTCATCCTCCACTGCAGTGGCCAAATCCTGAGCTACAAGAAGGTCTATCTAGCCAGCACGTCTCAGTAGAAAACTCACTTTAGGTAGCTAAGAGTTGATGAAGAAACATTTGAGATTCTTAGTTGTAGGCTGAACAATTATAGGAATCTTGTTCCTCAGCTTGTCAAACTTGGCTATGAAATCCCTCATTGGTTTATGAGGCTCCTTCTTCATTTTTGTGAGTTGAGCCAGCAGGGCATGCACATCTTCTACAAGCTTGAATCTGCCTTCAAATTTGGCTTTGAGAGTATTCCAATCAGTCATAGTCTGGGCCTGTAGATGATAGAACTAGTTTGTAGCAGCACCTTGTAAATTTTCCACGAATATCCTGACTGCTACATCCTCATACTCCACACCTATTATGCCACATGCTATAATGAAGGTTACTATATGTTCATTAGGATGAACCTTCCCATCACCATAGAACTTGGGGAAATTTTTCCTTGAACTGCATGGTAGCTCATGTAGAGGTGGAGTTAAATTGAGTGGGCCAAAAGATTTACCTCAAGGGCCTTGAATTGCCAATGTATGACTATGGAAAGGTGGAATAACAAATCTCAAAGGGGTAAGTATTGACAAAGCTTTATTAATAGCAGAAATGGATGCTTTGCTCGGTAATGGATACTTGACTTTAGTAGGAGGAAATTTCTTGGTTCATTGGAGGCGAGATGGTGAAGGAATAGATTAAAATTACTTTGCTACACCAACTCGAATACAGGGTCAACAATACCTTTAGCCCTTTGGCTTCGCGTATACCGTGGATCTGCCAGAATGTAAAAATAAAAATAAAAATGGAAAAGAACTGGCACTACTTCAGCTTGAAGCTTGAGGCTTCAAACTGCATGTCCTTCCATAGCGAGATACATGGATAAGGCTATAATGATAATGGATAAGACATAGGTGAGAGTCACCAGAGTATATAAGGGATAAGGATAGGAACTGCTTGTTCAAATCCCCAGTGGAGTCACCGAAAATTGTTGGATGAATATTTTCTCACCAACGTACTGATGAGCAAAATAAGACTAATCAACCACAACAAGGAAGATTGGTCAGCCAAATGTGTAGGTTTACCACATCAAAAGGGGACAAATCTCTCCTTTCATCAGGGGGAGGTTCCCTATAAGTATGAAGGGGCTATACATATATGTTAATCTACTATAAATAAGCTAAAAATAATACTCAGGGGTAGGATAACACCATCCATCTCTCTTTTTTCAGAGATGATGTTCACCAATCAAAGGATAAATATTGATGAAATGACGGAAGGCACTCCTCTTCTTTTAGAAGTGTTGTTTAGCAGACAACAGGAACCTTTTAGGTAGTGACAAGTAATTGTAAGAGGGTGCAGTAACACAACAAGATGAAATGTAGCACAAAGTCTCCACCTCAACTGCCAAAGAGTGAAATAAGAAGGATAATGAGGGCAAAAATTCATCCCAAGATCCTTTAGACAGAAAAATAAAATAGATAAACTAAAGACAATTGTGGTAGCATAAAGTCTCTCCACAGCCGGCTTCAGGACACCTTCCTAATTAATTTCACTAATTCTGCTTATTTAATTAAATGGACATTAAATGTATTAAGGAAATAGACATAAGAACAATTTCCCCAACAACCAAGCTATTCCAGCACAAAGTCTGAAAAGTCACTTATTTCTTATTCAAATAAGGAAATATGATCAACAATTTGAGCTCAAAGTCTCAGTAATGCCTTTTAATTTGGGCAAAGTTTTATTTTTGATAACAAAGAGATCTCTCTAAAACAATAAGAGAGAGTCCAATATATAGTGCTCCAAGAAAGACTTGGGTGCTTTATTTCACAAAAATGGCCTACGATGCATTTAATGCCTTCAATGCATTTTAAATTCTATCCATGGGCTATGCTGGAATCGAGCATCAGCTTTTAATATGGGCCACCTGATGTGTGCACTGTTGTTCACTTTACTCAATGTAGAAAAATATGCTACACCATTGAATGTTTGTGCTCTCTAATGTCCACCCGGTGGGCTACTTTACCTTCTAGAAATATATCCCATGCATGGATATTTATAATCTTTCTCCGTCATTCCCCCTTTCCTTACTGTATTTCATCCTTATCTATGCAATTTGAGCTCTCGGGCTATCTCTTTGGCTGGTCACTGAATTTGTTCATAGGTTATGCACCATATTTGAAAATTGATATATATTTCATTATCTTGAATTTGATGTTTACAGGGATGTTAATGGTTTAATCACTTCCCTGGTTCAATCACTTCCCTGGTTTAATCGCTTTCTCGATTCAATCACTTTTTTGGTCTTTGATTGAACCATCCCTTTATCCAATGCTTCTTTTGATCTTTGAACCAATGTTCTCTGCCCTCCACAAGGGCACTTGTTCTTTTGGCTTTGGGGCACTCCTTTGAACCATCCACATTAAACCTTTGAACCTTTAAACCATTGAACCATTTTGCTTCAAGGTTCAACAGTTCAATGGCTTTCTTTCTCTTTGTCTGGAGGCTCCTTTGAATCATTGAACCTGTGAACATTTGAACCTTTGAACCGTTGAACCATTTTGGTTCAAGGTTTAATCAGTTCATTGGTTCATCCTTCAGGCTTCGAGAAAGGTCCATTTTGCTCATCACCTACCCTCTGCAAGGGTACTTTGGCCTATGGGCTTTGGGGCACTCCTTTGAATTGACCACTTGAACCGACCGATTTAACCTTTGAACCTTTAAACCATTTTGGTTTAAGGTTCAACGGTTCAATGGTTCAATGGTTCAAGTGCTTTCTTGTGTTTCACTCATTCACTCGACCGCTTGAACCAACCCGATTGAACCAACCACTTTGAACCAACCACGTTGAACCTTTTAACTTTTGAACTCTTTCAGTTCAAGTTTCGATGGTTCAATGGTTCAAAGGTTTAAGCCTTCTTCTTTTCGCTAAGTCTTTTGAAGCCATTGAACATGCTGAATCAGTTGAAATTTGAACTTTTACCAAAGCGCTTAACTCTTTAAGCTTATTGACGTCGTTAAACCCTTGAACCCATTGAACCTTTGAACCATTTTAGTTCAAGGTTCAATGGCTCAACGGTTCAATCCTTTATTTGAAGTTTGCTGATGAACCTTTTGGTTGAACCTTGGCATTGAACCAACCTTAAAATTGCCTAAGTGTTGGGAGCTTGTTTCTTTCCTATAGAGTTCGTATAAATGAACCTACAGAGTCTATAGATACGAACCTATAGAGTCTGTAGAAACGAACTAGCAGAGTCCATAAAAATGAGTTCGTAGATTCCTACCTATAGAGTCTATAGAAATGAGTCCATAGATTCATGCTTGTAGATTCTGTAGACATGAATCCATAGATTCCTTCCTATAGAGTCCGTAGATTTAAGCCTCCAGAGTCCATAGAATTGAGTTTGTAGATTTAAGCCTGCAGAGTTCGTAGATTTCTTCTTGCGAAGTCTGTTAGCTAAAAAAGCTTGAAAAATGGAGAATTTGAATGCCTAGAACAATTTTTGAGAAGACAAGGGATAATTTTTAGCCTATAGGACCAAAAATAGTTCATGTGTTGTCCCAAAAATGAGTAACAGATTTTGGGAACAACACATCCTAATTCATAATGGAAAGCATGCAATAAGGCATCTCCATGACAAAAATATTGCATCACTCCACAATTCCATTATGTTGTGGCCTATAGGAATTCATCAAGTGTTATTTGATGTCGTGTTGCTTCAAGAATGCCAAAATTTTCATTGATGTGAACTCCCCCTAGATCTAAGTAGATGAGTTCAAGAGGCATCCCTAACATGATGACAACAAGCTCATAAAAGAACTTAAACTGAGTTAAGGCTTCACTCTTCTTCTTGAGAAATAACACTCATGTATTGAGAGATAAATCATCAATAAACAATTATAAGTAATTAAATCCTTGGAAAGAATTAGGTAAGGTTCCACATAGATTGATATGTACCACATTGAGATGATCCTTAGATTGTGAGGAACTCAACGCGAATGGAACCCTATGTTATTTATCAGCAAAGCATCTAAGGCATACATGAAAATAATGAGATAATTAAGGAAGTCCATAAACCATGGCCTTTATTTATTTTTTGTCATCATGATATTATTGTTTTTGATTATGGGTGCATGTTTGTCCTTCTCTCTTTCATAACTCTCATTTTTTATACCAGTATGGAAATGCAAAGGCAAAGGTTGCATAACCATTTTATAAGGCCACATAGAGGAGAGTTCTTGTGGCACCATGGAATCCAATTCAAGCCAAAGAATAAAGGAAAGAATTAAACTTATTTATTCAAGCAAGGTCTTAACCCTTTTGATAAAAAAATATATATAGTGGTTTTATTTGCAGCAAGAGAAAGCAAGATAAAAATTCTTGGTTTATGCAACACATCATTATACTCAAAATTTTGTATGTGTATACAAACCAGTGCTATAAATAGGGGAAAATTCATGTAAGCATATGAGTTAAATAGTTTATTCTTGCTTGAGAGTTTTATGCTTTATGAATTTTTGACTTTGATTATTGGATGAATGTGAATTGTTTGACAAAATTTCTCAATAGAGGATGACTAGAGTTTTATTTATCAGAATGCCTAAAAGAGGATGAATGTGAATTGTTTAACAAAATCCCTCTATAGACGATGGCTAACAATTCATTTTTTAAATTGCTTTAAAGAAGATGAATGTTGAAATGTTTGAGAAAATTCCTTAATAGAAGATGGCTAGAAATTGTTTGTTAAATTGATTCAAAGAGAATGATTGTGAAATGTTTGACAAAATCATTCAATAGATGATGGATGGAAATTATTTGTTAAATTGATTTAAGGAGGATGATTGTTAATTTTTTGTCAAAATTCCTCAATAGAGGATGGCTAGATATTGTTTATTAAATTGATTTAAAGAGGATGATTATGATTTTTTTCACAAAATAAATCAATAGATGATGGTTGGAAAAATTGTTCGTTAAAATTCTTTAAACATGATGTTCATGAAATGTTTGAAAAAATACCTCAATAGAGGATGGATGGAATTTGTTTGTTAGAATGTCTCAAAGAGGATGAATGTGAATTGTTTAAAAAAATACCTCAATTGATGATGACTAGAAATTGTTTGTTAAATTACTTTAAGGAGGTTGAATGTGAAATGTTTGAAAAAATTCCACAAAAGAGGATGGCTGGAAATTATTTCTTAAATTGCTTCCAAAGGATTATTTCAATATGTTTGACAAAATTCATCAATAAAGGGTGACTAGAAATTATTCATAAGATTTATTCATAGAGGATGAATCTCAAATTTTTGACAAAATTTCTCAATAGATGATGGATTAAAATTTAGTTTGTTGGTTTTACTTTTGGTTTACTCAAATCCTAACCTGGGTGATAATTATTAAGTTATGTACTTAGATTATGTGTTGTCTTGTTAAAGACTATTGAGTAGGGTGTTCAACATTCTTGTGAATATGCCAACTCTGTGTAGTTATTTATATGTTATGATTTGTGTCTCTCTTAATATGATGTTATGGATTACCTTTTGGGTTGTGTTATGATTATGGGATCGTGTTATATTTTTTTCAAAATTGTTGATTGGTTGAGTGTAGCCATTTTACTATTCTAGGCTATTTTTTCATTTAAATGGAACGATATTAGGATTTTTATACAATCCCCTTTCTTGACTCATAATTTGTTGAGGAGTGTATTAAGTTACAATAAATCTTGGACTATTTGTTCATAAAATGAGTTTATTTTTGTTCTAAAAAGGATTGTTTTGTTGTTTGAGAGAACTTCCGTGATAGTTTAACATTTTATTAAACCTAAATTCATCATTATTAAGAGTCTTATGGATGAGTTCATGTCTAGGAAGTCAAATAAAAATGGATATTATAAATATGATTCTTTATTCTTGCATTTATAAGTAATCAAGTTTAGGGACATGGCAGAAAAAGACTTAATTGGAATAGAATTCCAATATTACTTCATTTTGTTTAAAAGAATAATACTTGTAATCTAGTTGAACTTAAGCTCAAGTAATAATAATTTGGGACTTGATAATACCTACATGTATTCTTTAGTTGGTTGAACTAAATTCTTATATGGCATAAACTTGATGGTTTATATGATTGTTGCCTTTTATCTTATGATAACCAGATGTGTAAATTCTAAATGTGGGTTCTTGGTAATGAATTCATTATTATTTATCATTGTTAAAATAATAATTATGTTTAAATATGCATTAGGAGGGGTTGTCGAATTTGTCACCAATTTTTGTTGATAGTTTGCTTTGGAATAAATAAATAAAGGTTAAATATCTTCTTGAAAAAAGTAAAGGTATTAGTTTCAAATAAACAAGTTTACTCATATCAATAATTAATAATAATTAGACAATTATGCATGTATAAATTGTTACTACTATAAGTTCTTCCTATAATGTTGAAATACAACCCTAGTTTCAAAAAAAGGTGTAAGGTTTAAATACATTTTTAAAAGTTCATATATTTTTTAATTTCTTCTAGATGAGAGCATGTATACACAGTCTCATCTAATATATATATATATATATATATATATATATATATATATATATATATATATATATATATATATATATATATATATATATATAATAACTTATATTTATGAAACGAATCTAAGATCTACTCATAGCTTACATGGTTGAATTGCGACTTTAGAACTAATTTACTATGTTTTGAAAGTTTCAATTATCAAATCAAATATTTTTTAGAGTTTCCCACACATTTATCAAACACTGAAAGCTAATAGGCTATGGCCTATTTTCTGGTTTAAACTCTATATAACATGTAAAAATTCCAACTTGATTTGAATATTTATAAGCTTAAAAAGTAGTAAACCACATATTTTTATAGTATATTTTTATTTAAATGTATTAAAATATATCCAGGTGTTAATATTTATGAGAAGACAAACATTCCTAATATGAAATTTTGTATAATTTTTTTTACAATTGATAGGTCCATAAAAGAGTTATTTGTCAACAAAATTTAAATTGACAAACAATGTTAGGTTGAAATTTTAGGCATGTATCCATCCATCTATACACATAATTAATTAAAAAGTTGTAAAATGTGCATCTCAACCAAATGGGATCATTAATTTGATTTTTTAAAAATAGAGTTTAGTTTAGAAATAAATTGATAACAATAACGATTGGAAATGATAAATAATAATAATAATAATAATAATAATAATAATAATAATAATAATAATAATAATAATAATAATAATAATAATAATAATAATAATAACAACAACAACAACAACAACAACATGAATAATATCAATCAATAGGTTTGTGAGGCTTATGAACAATGGAGCTTATGGATATCCAACCAAAAATTATGAGAAATATGACTTAGTCTTGCTCATTGGATTTTAAATTGAGGCAATTAATTTTAATATCACTCTTAAGGACATTTTAAAGAATACCGAGCTTAATGCAAATCAATAAACCAATGATTTATGTGAGTGTAGAAGAAACAAAGATTGGAGTCCCATTCATTTTTATTTATACTAGGTAATTAGGGAACATGATTCATTTTATTCATTTAAAGACTTTTGAAATGAAGTTTAATTTATATGTCACATGATATTATACAGTTATCTTGAATTTTTCAATAAAATTTAAGTTTTTAAAGAGAATAAATAGGTCAACTTTGTATGTAAAACCCTAGGTAGCTATGATATGCAATTTTTTTTACAAGTGTTTATGAAGAAGGACATGAAATATATGTTTTAATAAAAATGGTACAAGATTTTAATTATGCCAAAAATGGTGTTGATAATCTTTCAGTAACCAAGGAATTCTTTATAAACCTAATAAAGTAATTACTAATGACATGTGTTCTAACTTCTCGTAGAGGAGATTGTTTTTACCATACAAAAATCCTTCATTGAAGATGAAGTTATATTTATGCATGTGAAAACACACTTTTCAAGGTTATATTGGAAAACAATATAACCAAAACTAACTTTTTCTCATAAAGGAACCAATACCAATTTTATACTACATAAATTTTGCTTACCGTAAGATACCAATTTCAACTAGTGTGATA
Organism: Torreya grandis; assembly: GCA_037957365.1. Taxonomy (NCBI): domain Eukaryota; kingdom Viridiplantae; phylum Streptophyta; class Pinopsida; order Cupressales; family Taxaceae; genus Torreya; species Torreya grandis. The sequence goes on along the minus strand of JARHVA010000886.1, from coordinate 4,175,493 downwards.
ATATTTCATCTTTAAAAAATGATCCAATGGTAAGATTCATAGTCCTCATTCCATTTATTGAAATTAAATTATAAATTTTATCACCAAAATTGGAAATTTAAATGAAATATATCAAAAATTTAACATAATATCTATTGGGATATATGTCTCGTAGGAAAGTATAACACAATAATAGACTACTATTGTAGGTAGCATAAGTCCCATTATCAATATATCTCCCTATCCAATTACATACCCAACACCCATGTTTGAATTTCCAATTAATCCTTAAATAGGTAGCCAATTACATATCAAAGCCTTTGGGTTTGATATTGTTGTAGGTAGCATAGTTAGACTAGTGTTGCTTCACTAATTCTTATGCTTGTGTAATTTCATCTCATATATCTCCCTCCTCCTATGGATACAAGTTGACCTCTACCAAAAAGATATGATTCAAATTCCTATTATGAATATCACTAATGTGTGTGGGGAAATAAATGAAAAGATGCTTTAAATTGAAGAACAAGATACAAGATATTATTGATATTGATCTACTCACATTTGAGTAGTATCCAATGGATTCAATATCATAACCCAATGATCATAAAAATCAAAAATTATTAAACAATCCATTAAAATATCTTTCTAAGAAAGCATTGGATGTGAAAATGGCATATCATGAACATACTCATCCACCACCTCATGTGAACCCATTAAATGGGATTATTTGTACACTTATACATGAGATACATTATATGGTTCATATTCCTTCTATTTTCTTTGATGAAAATTATATTGTGGATAATGACTCAGATATTCATTCTTTATTTATCAAGGCACATATTGATCATAATCCTATACATGTTTTTCTATTTGATAATGGTTTTAGTACCATGACATTACTCACACATTTATTTCCTTCAACTAGAATGTTAAAATCATTCAATATAAAGAATCAACATGTTTTTGGTGTGAGATTGATTTACCTTTACAAGTTGGTCTAGTACATGTGACTACAACATTTTTAATTATACCACATATGAGACTCTATGATATATTTTTGTGATAACCTTAGATTCATAATCTATATGTAGTAGAACCCATATTAGTGGAAGTCTTAAATATATTCATGTCGATAGGCTAACTATAGTTTCAGGTATTCAATATGAATATCCTTTGTAATAAGAAAAACTTATTGCATGAAAATTGATTATACAACCTCATAAGGTTAATCATTTTGAGAAAGGGTAAGCAATAGTAAATCTCATTTCCTATATGACCATTACTTAAGAATCCATTACATCATATATCTATAATTAACTCTTTGATATCCTCATTTACAAATCCATGACCTAGCAAGTTATTAAAAATAGAGTACCATGCTTGAGAATGGGTACAAAGACCCAATATTACACCAATTAAATCACAAAGTATTAAGAAAATGGATTCCATGAACCAATACACCATCTACTACTATCTCACAACCATAAATTCCTATGAGACATACATAGATTATTACAGATTCTCTAGTTCCATATTTGTCACATATACATGACTCTTAGCAACTTGAATGGTTTAGTACACCATAAGTAGAGATCGACATATGAGCATCCATTACATGGGATCATTGACTAGCACTCTCTTTTCAGAAAATTCCTAAAAAAACAAAATTTTGAAAATAAAAATTTAAATATTCAAGAAAAAACATAAAAATTAAATTAAACATAAATACAAATAATATTTATCATTTCACATGTTTATTAGCTTTTGCATATGTTGTTTTATTTATGTTAGTAGATAACATATCATTTATATACATACATATGTTTCATGGGTAATTGAGCGTGATACGGGCATACATGAGATCCATGTTACATGATCATGGAAATGTTGGACATTTCCTTTTTACTTTTCAAACAAACTATGTTTGGGAATCTTACTTCTATATGATTATGAATTACACATGTTATACTATTTTATGATCATTCCCATTAATGTATTGAGATTATTTACTGAAATTTACACGTGCTTATACTCATTTTTCTATCTTACATAGTGTAATTGATATGATATTGGATATGAAATTTTTGTAACATATGTATGTATGGACTAGTATGACATGATTATGCTAGTTCATTCTATTTCATTTATTTCATATCTTCATTTGTATTAATTGCATGTACTAATTGTTTGGTTCATTAGCCTTCGTGTGGAACATTTGAACATGTTCCTTAATTATTGGGCACAACAACCTGAATCTTGCTTATTTCTTTTCTATGTGAACATTTTCATGTCCTCCTCTTGAGTGTGTGGACTTTGAACATGCCCCTTGTTTTCAGTCTCATTAGACCCCTATTTGTGTGACATTTGAGTACTCTTATATGTATGCTTCATTTTTTTTTTGACGTTGTTATCTTTTAGATGTTTCCATGATAAAAATCATGCACCTAAAGGTTTTTTATGTATGCATACTATGAGAATCATATACCTAATTAAATGGTTCATTACTATATGCTTCTTTACTACATGATTCACAGAGATACAATATAGTTATCTTATCCTTTTGGGATAAGGTGACAATCACTTTTTAATTCTCCTCACCTCAAAATGTGGGGAATGTTAGTGGGTTCATGTCATAGATACATGATTCCAAATACATATAATTGACATAACTGGAATAATTTGATTCATTTTACATGATTTAGATGTACACATGGGTCAAAATTCTATACATTTGGCACATATTTGGGATATAGTTTTTCAAATTTGTGATATATACTATACATATTTTATAGATACCAAGTTACATTTTGAGATATAATTTATCTTGATACACATTTGAGGTGTACATGCAATGCAAATGCTTCAAATTATAGATATATTATACACATTATACAAATATTCATGCACAAAATCTACCATGATGCATCGTTTATGATCTTATCTACTATAATAGTTGTTTTATTTAATTAGTGAAATTAAAATTTTGTGCTCTCAATGGACTTGAGACTATTTTATCTTATTATGAATTGATATGGTTATGCCATTTCTAGGTCAGGTGAGATTTACAAGATTATGATACACTAGAGTTATGTTGTGGATATTCTAAGCTCTCAATGGAACTTACACAACTCAAAATTGTACCGTATTGGGGGAATTATCACCCTACAGTTCCCCTATTTACATGTCTAAGGTTAAAATTTTAATCTTAGTCCCATGCTTTAGCTAGGAAGCAAAATTACCAAATCAAACTATCAAGGGGAAAAATTCTTGTGTCGACACACAAGTGTAATCCTTCCTTACTCTCTTTTCTTTTAAGTAAATTTTAGTTATTCATTTAAAATTATATTCAATAATTAAATATGTTCCATGCTCTTGGTTTTAAGTCATACATATACAATAAATTCAAATAAAGTTCAAATAAATCAAGGTGTGTTATACACACCATGATACACATTTATTACCTTTAAACTAATAATTTCATTACTATGCATTACTATTTTTAAATTTGTATTTATATGTTAAACTACTATTGTACACTTGAAAAATATCATTGAAGGATCTATACTTCAATTCTTGACCTTCTTAGTAGTTGATAACCTTGAATTTTTCACCTCACTAGGCCAAAATGCTTATCTTATAGATTGAACCTGATATTATTATTATCTAGATCACCTCTAGCACATAATATGTTTAAATTATGATATATATCCTTCACTATCAATTACGGAGCTCCTGTAACCTTATATGTTCCTATACAAATACATTAAGAGTTGGACAATAACATTGATGCTACTATTTATTCTCTAACACAAGTGCCCATGCCTTATAAACAATCAAATTTTCAAATATTTTAAAATGTACGGGTCAACCTATTATGTTTCATTAACTATTATGTGAGGAACTTTTTAAAATAGATGGTATAAATACAAGTTAAATCCTACTCATTATTAATATAGAAAATATCAAGAAATCACATATTCAAGCTCATCTAATTAATTTCACAACTATGTTCTACTACCATATTCTTCCTTATTTATATACCAGTCATAGGAATAGTCTTATTACAGGTTTGAAGCATGAAAATAATAGGCCATGAGTAGTGTTTTTCAAGTTAAAAGCTAGATCACTATGTGTACATGCATATAATATTCTACACCATTGTTCACACACAAAGCAATATATAGGGGGAACTACATACATCTAAGGCCCTCTTTAGAGTATTGGATATAAAATTAGTTATCAATGAGAGATAGTTCCTTGAGGTCAACTCAAATTCATGAGCCCACTAACCAATTTTTTGTAAGATGATAGTACCTAGGAAGAGGATAGAAGGTTTTATCTATATTCTAATATCAAAATCCTATGCACATGATCTAAACACATAATCTAAAAGGTGGTGAAAGTGAGAAAGACCCAAGTGGAATTTTTAATCAACAATCAATATTAAATGTATAAGATATATGTGTTTAATCACACATAATATCATCAAAACAAGTGTCCACATGGTGATGCAAGTGTCTATGATGACAAAGAATAAGTTTTCATAACCTAACAACTTGATGAGAATTATCATACAGTCTATTTTTACACCTACATTACTTATATTTTCATGTGCCTCAATGTATAAGTACAATTTCTCCTTCATATTTCTATTATTATAATATTGAATGTTATACTTTTTATATTTGGCATATGCTTAAATTAAGTATTTATTATCAAAATATTAGTATAATTTAAATTCATTAATTTTCCTTCTTTTTAGAGTAGCTTACTCCTTATGTGATTAGGCTACTCTTTTATTATTAATCCTTATTTCAGAAAAGGACTAAACAAGCTCTTAGATTAATGGATTTTCCCCACCAAACTAGATTTTTTTAGATTTGAAAACTCACCCATTTTGCATTTAGACTATATAAAAAAGTGAATAAACATGTTAAATTGAAGCTGTAAATGTATGTTTCTTCTTTTTTTCTATCTCTACATTGCAACATTATTTTTCATTACCCACTTCCCTCTATAGACATAAATTTTATTGCTAAAAAAATATAATGGCACTTCATATTTAGGTCTCGAAGATAAATTCAACTATAATATTAAAAAAAATGAAGGGATGAAAATTACACATGAAATTATAATTTTGCATCTAAAATTAATCTCAAACAAACCCCCTTTGTAGTAGTGATCCTTCAATATATCTATATTGAATATTAATCTTTTAACATCATCAAATTATGCCAAAACAAGGTTATAGCAAAACCATATAATTACATTTTATTATCTTCAAAAGAGAAAGTGCATCCGTACATGTCCCTTGTGTTGGGAATTCACTCGCACACATTTGAATTACATTGACTTTGATTCTAGGTATGAGGGATATGTAGTTATAAACCCAAGACAAGTTGGGTAAATGGTATGGTATAACTTAATCCCTATAAGATGTTTTTTTACCAATCACTCAATAAATGGCCTTTATTTACTAGAACAGACCATCATCCCATGCCAACCATGAGAAAATAACTGACATAATTACCTTGTATAAGACTATGTTGTCTAGTAGATATAATGTACATTCAATATTTCTAGGTTTATTATCAATATTACCATTAATATTACTAAATAAGGAAGCATTATAATATGTTATTTTTAAGGAATTACAATATTATTATTAGTGTTATGCATATTATTACATTGTTTAGTAGTTTTGTTGATATTATTAGTTTGTTTTGTTAGTTCGTCAGGTGATGTACCAATCAGGTGTTTAGGGTAGTTACAGTTATGTAACTAGTTTTTACTTGTATATAATACCCTATTTTTCATCAATATAAAATAATCAAAGTCATCTTTCCTTCAATTTGGTATCCACGTGGAAGTCCAATCAAGCTAAGCCTAATACCCATAAAGTCAAAGTGGAGAGAGGTAATTAGAGTGTGAAGTCAATGATCATGGAAAGAGATGCCTATGTAATGATGCCTAAGATGTCGTAAGCCTTTTATTAGCCTGTTCATGGTGTAATAGAGAAAAGAATTGATGTAATATTAATAAATAGACCTATTGGTATAAGTTGTTTACACTCCAAAAATAAAAGCATGGAGTGGAGAGAGTGTACAAGCATTAGGAGATAAAAGAAGGTAAAGTAAATTGATCATGGAAGTATAAAGTGCATATTGTTGTGATGAGAATTGAGAAAAGTATTAGATAAGGAAATTTCAAGTGACAAAGTAGAAGTGGTGTGTTTGAATAATTTCTACCAATTACATCAGTTTTTATTATGCTCTGCAAGATGCCTTCCAAAACATTAGAATTCTTCAACTAGATGAATTAGTTTTCTAATATTTGATCCATTATTATCTATTCGATGTGAAGTGTCAATCACAAAAAATTAGCATAAAGCTTGATGAAGGCTATGATGTAGATGATGAATGGGAAGAGAAATGCCCTCACAATCATCCATGTCTAACTACACAAGCATACCAAGACCAATTGCATGCTACTTGTTATCCTTTAAAAGGAACACTTATTTATATATAAAATAATTTTGAGTTAATAAAATACTATTTTAATTATGAAATCTTGTACAGATAAATTTAAAAAAATGTATGCATCCAAACTACTCTTGTCTAACACCCAACTTCTCAAAGGGCTAAATTTCACCATGTGGAAGATGAAGATGAAAATGATTCTTCAATTTGATTAATTATGGGGAATTTTCACCTGTGTGGTGACCTGTCCTACCCAAGTTGATCAAATAAAATATGACAATTTAAATTTAAAATCCCTGATGTTAATCACACTGAGTGTTAGCAATGAGGTTCAACCTCATATTTAAGATGTATCAACATCAAAAGAGGATTGGTAAATTTTTTCCATCATTTATGAGATAAATAACCAAATGAATATTCTCCATCTCTAGTCCAAAATTCATACTCTCGGTATGAAAGATGGTGAGGAAGTTGAGGAATTATTACATCATGTGGCACAACTAGGAGTAGAATTAGTTGTGCTTGGAGAAATGATCAAGGACAATCTTTTAGTTTTAATCACATAGAGATATCTCCCATCTCAATTTCACACATTCATCATGACATTTAACATCACAAAACAAGTAGTGTCTTTCAAAGAAAGAGTGAATTTGCTTCAACTAGAAGAATCCATCCAGTCCATACAAGAAGAGTTAGAGGATAAAGCCTTGATTTCCAAGTAGTGTGTTCCAAAGTTATATAAAGAACCACCAAATAATTAACAATAATATCATGAATATAAAAAGGAAAAAATATGGTATCATATTTGCCACACCAATACGCATGACACTGATAGTTGTTAGTATAATGCCTTGATGCAGGCTCATCCAATCAAGAGGGCACACCTAATAGATATGATTCACATAAATATAAAATACATCCTCAAAGATAGAAGTATAATATAAATTTAGTGTCACAAAATCAATAAGATGATGAATTTGAAGAGGAGGTACCCATGAAATTATAATATAGTGGTGCATGTAAGGACGTAATTCTTGTCTCCCAAACCTCATCACAAATGAACAAAATTTGGTTGATCAAATATAGCTATAGTAATAATATGACATGATACAAAGAATTATTTTATACACTAATAAATCAACCTACTATAAATTGAGTTTGAATTTCAAATGATAAAGAGTGTGTTATAGAAGGAATTGGCACTATCACCATTCTTCTCAAGATGACAACATGTACTCTCACAAAGTTACTCTATGTCCTTGGTCTGACAACAAATCTCTTGTCTATAAGTTATATCTTGAATCATAAGGTTAAGGTAGAGTTCATGATTAATAATGTCACAAATCCTATCTCCTCTTATGGGGCTTGGTAAGGTCATTGCTACAACTTTTTTGAAGGATTGATTATTTTCCTTAGATGTAGTTTCATTTGATGCTATTAGTCTATCTACCTCTATGATATAATCTAATACACTATGGCATTATTTATATGGACACCTTTCTAATGTTTCTTTGTAACATATCATCTCTAAGGCCATGGTTCATGAACTTCCTTAATTATCTCATTATTTGCCCATATCCCTAGATGCCTTGCTAGTAAAAAACATAAGGTTCTATTCAAGCTGAGTTCCTCACAAGCTAAGGATCGTCTTGTTGTGGTACATATAAATATATGTTTACCCCTTCCTACTTCTTTCCAAGGATTTAATTACTTTCAATTATTCATTGATGATTTATATCTCAATACATGAGTGTTATTTCTCAAGAAGAAGAGTGAATCCTTAACTCATTTTGAGGTCTTCTACCAATTTGTTATGACCAAGTCAAGGAGATCTCTTGGACTCCTCTACTCAAATTAAGGTGGGGATTCACATCAAAGGTATTCTTGGCATTTTTGAAGCAATATGGCATCAAATAATACTTGATTACTCCCCATACACCACAATAGAATGGAATTATAGAGCGAAGCAATCATTTAGTCATAGAAATGGCTCATTGCATGATTTCCATTTTGAATTTGGATGAGCCATTTTTGGTAGGAGTAGTTTAGATAGTTTTATATCTTCTCAATAGGGCATTTAAAAATATATTACAAAACAAGAAACCATGATAGGTATGGAGTGGTCATAAACCTTCTATCTCTCATCTTAAATTATTTGGTTATACATCTTATATGCATGCCCCTTATAAAAAATTAAATAAGATCAAACTAAAGACACTCCAGTTCCTTCTATTAGGGTATATTACTACCTCAAAAACTTTTAGTCTCATGGATCCTAAGACACATAAGATTTATGAAAGCTGAGATGTGGTTTGTCACGTGTCATCATTCGACTCATTGCCATAAATGAAGTCAGAACATACCACCTCTCATAGATTTTTCCCATTGTTAGATGATGATAATGAATAATCTTGTCACAAAAAGGTGAAATACAAGGAGAATTATCCATTCATCTTACAAATCTAGAAGACAATTCTTCATTCAATCAACAACATCATCGGCATTTATAATGGGTAGACAACACCATCAGGGACTCACACTTGATCTCTAATACAAATACTTCATCAAGATTTTATACCAAAAGAGAGGAGAGAAATGAATTTAATCTTGCACTAATGAGTTCATTAATTGACAACACTAAACTAGAAACAGTTCAAGAGCCCTTATGTTAACCTTAGTGGAAGAAGGCCATGGATGCTAAATATGATGCCTCATCAAAAATGGGATATGGGAAATTTTTGATATTCCTATAACAAATAAATCCATTAGTTGCAAGTGGATCTGAAAGATAAAATACAAGGTAGGTGGATCCATCAGCAAATGCAAAGCATGACTTATTACAAAGGGATATGCTCAACAAAAAGGAATTTAGTATGAGGAGACCTTTGCACCCACTTCTAAGATCAAGACCATCAGAGTTATTTAGATACTCATAATAAAAAAGGGATGGAAGATTTTATAGATGGATGTTATAAGTGTAATCATGAATGGTGATCTCAAATAAGAAGTGTACATGACCCAGCTAGAATGCTTCATTGACGAATAACATCCACAAAAGGTTTGTCATCTAATTAAGTCTATTTATAGACTTAAGCAAGCACTAAAAGAATGGTACATTAAGATAGATGATCATCTATTAAAACATGGATTCATTTGTAGCCCCTCAAATAAAAATTTATATATCAAGGTTGGCATAAATATTTTCATTCTAATTTTGTATGTGAATGATCTTGTGATCATAGGAAGTTTAGATGATCTCTTTTAAGATGTAAATAATGACTTAAATAAATACTTCGACATGACAGACTTGGTGTTACTTCATTATTGTCTTGGCTTGGAGATATGGAAAACAAATCATATTTTTGTCTCGCAGATGAAATATACCAAGATGCTCCTTGAAAAATACGGGATGATAAATTGTAAACGAATGTCAACTATAATAGAGAAAGGTTTTTAATTATCATGATTTTAGGATCCACCTCAAGTAGATGAAACTCACTACAAGAAATTTGTTTGAAGTCTCACTTACTTGACTTATACCAAACCAGACATATGCTTTATTGGCATCTATCTTTTGAGATTCATGCAAGATCCAAATAAGTGTCATTAGGTTGTAATGAAGCATGTTTTGAGATATGTCTGAGGTATAATTGATTATGGTCTAGTTTATAAGAAGAATTCAAATTTCTTCTTAAAAGGTTACACAAACTTGGACTATGTTGGATCTGTTGATGATAGGAAATCAACCTTAGGGTATATTTTTCATCTCAAATTTGGACCAATTTCTTGGATTAGTAAGAAGCAATATGTAGTTTATCTCTCATCCACAGAGGTAGAATAATGTGTCGTACGAGGAGATTTGTGCAAAGCAATTTGGTTAAATCACATTTTATCTAACATAGACATTCCTCAAGATCATCCACCAATCCTTTTTTGAAAATATCATGGTGTGTTTAATCTTTTTAAGAATCCATTATTTCATGAAAGGACCAAACACATTGATGTTCAATTCCACTATATTCGATAACAAGTCTTGAACCACCACATTCAGCTCTAGTAATGCCCAACAAATTCATAAATAGTATATATACTCACCAAGTCACTTTGTACGGTAAAAATTGATTTGTTTCAGGGTTAAATTTGTAAAAATAATGTAATAAAGGGGAAAATTTTAGTGTAGCATATATTATTACATTATTTAGTAGTTTTGTTTACATTATTAGTTTGTTTTGTTAGTCGGTTAGGTAGCATGTTGATCAGGTGGTTAGGGTAGTTATAATCATGTAACTAGTATGTAATTAGTTTCTACTTGTATATAATAGCCTATTTTTAATCAATATCAAATAATCAAAGTCATTTTCTTCTTCATTTAGTATAGTTAGGAGGTTGTATTATGCATCATAATCATGACATAGTATCTCAACCAAATGAACCACTCAATAACCCTAGGACAACTAATCTCCAAAATTGATATATACCAACTACAAGATTTCTTGGCAAGTACATCATTTTGATAACTGAGAAAAAATATTAAATAAGTAAACCACTAGAAGTTCCTCCTATAATGTTTCATGCAACCCTAATTTATAACAAGGTTATAAGGTCTAAATACATTTTTAAAAGTTCATATATTTTGTAATTTCTTCTAGATGAGACCATATATAAGAAATCTCATCTACAATAAATTATAATATCTTATATCTTTGAAATGAATCTAATATCTCTTTATTGCTTGCATGGCTGAATTATGACTCTAGAACTAATTTAATATTTTTTGAAAGTTTCAATTACCACATCAAATATTTTTTAGAGTTTCTCACACATTTATCCAACATTAAAAATTGATAGGCTATAACTTAGCTTTTTAGTTTAAAAATCTATATAACATGTAAATATTCCAACATGATTTAAATAGTTATAGGCTTAAAAATTATTAAACCATATATTTTTCTAATATCTTTTTATTTAAATATATAAAAATATAACTGGGTATCAATCTTTACAAGAAGACAAACATTCCTAATATCAAATGTTGTATAATTTTTTTTTCAATTGATAGGTCCATTAAAGAGTTGTCAACAAAATTTCAATTGACAAGCAAGGTTAATTTGAAATTCTAAGCTTGTATCCATCCATCTATGCACACAATTAATTTAAAAATTGAAAAAAATGCATCTCACCAAAATGGGATGATTAATTTGATTTTAAAAAATAGTTTTTTAGTTTGGAAAGAAATTTATAACAATAATGACTAGAAATGCTAAATAAAAATAATAATAACATGATTAGTAGCAATCAATAGGTTTTTGAGGCTTAACAACAATGGACCTTATGGATCTACAACCAAAAATTATGAGAAATATTACTTGGTCTTGCTCATTGGATTTGGAATTTATGAAATTCATTTCATTATCACTCTTAACGACATTTTAAATAATACCAAGGTTAATGCAGCTCAATAAACTAATGAGATAAGTGAGTTTAAAAGAAACAAGGATTGGGGTCCAGTTCTTTTTTATTTCTTCTAGGTAATTAGGGAACACGATTCATTTTATTGGTTTAAAGGCATTTAAAATGAAGTTTAATTTAGAGATCACAAGGTGTTATACAATAATCTTAAATTTTTCAAGAGAATTTAAGATTTTAAGAAGTAGCAAAATTAATGTATGAAAAACCCTAAATAGCAATAGATATGCAAAAACTTTTGACAAATATTTATGAATAAGGAAATATAATATATGTTTTAATTATAATGCTACAAGCTTTGAATTATGAAAAAAAAATGGTTTTGATATTCTTTCAATTACTAGGTAAAAAAATTATAAAGCTTACAAAAGAATTACCAATAACATGTGATCTAATCTCTTGTGGATGAGAATTTTTGTTACCATATAAAAATCCTTGATTTAAAATTCAATTATATTTATGCATGTGAAAATACACTTTTCAAGGTTAAATTAGAAAAAAAAAAAATCTTATCAAAAGTGGCTTTTGCTCATAAAGGTACCAACATCAATTTTATGTTACAAAAATTTTGCTTACCACAAGACACTAATTTCTGCTAGTGTGATACTACTCCATATTCAAAAAATACTCCAATGGTAAGAGTCACAAATCTGATTCCATTTCTTTAAATTAAATTAAAAATATCATTACCAAAATTGATAATTTAAATGAAATAAATAAATAATTTATCATAATATCTATTAGGATTGGTGTCTTGCAAGAAAGTATGACACAACAATAGACTATTCTTGTAGGTGGTCATAAGTCCCATTATCAATGTTAAATCCACAATTAAATATTTGAATTACAAACCCAACACTACCAAATTTGAATTTCACAAATAAAATTTATAAGCGAGAAAAGGTCTAAATTATATTTAAGAAATTGGAAAAGAGATGACAAACTCTTTAACAATTAACTAAAATTAACTATTATATTTAATATAAAATCTAAAAATGTAATAAAATAACACAAAACATGATATGAAGAAAGAGAAAGAGAAAAAAAAACTTGCCTTAAACCAATTGTGGGCAAAAATAAATGTTGAACACAAGTAATCTCTAAATTCCTCACACCCTTTTCATGATTGCCTCAATTCATCCCAAAACCAAAACTACTTCTTACATATATGTTTAAAACCTCTTGAAAACCCCCAAGTTTTATATTCCTTTAAGAATATATAAATGTGAACATTTGTGGAGAGAAAAGGGAATCCGTGGTAGGGCAAGCCAACTATAATAGAATAAATTCCTTAACACCTCTTACATTAATGGATTTGCCCCAACTAAACTAAATCTTTCAAGCTAAGAAAAGTGACCTTTTTCGGGTTTGGCCTCTATTCACAAAATTAAGAAAATTATTGAATTGAAGCTAGAAATGTACTCTCTATGTTTTCCCTCGTCATAATGCAACATTATTTTCTATTACCTATTATCCACTGCACATAAATGATATTATTTAAAAAATATGTTGGCACGTTATATGGGGTGTGGAGGGAGGTGGGACGAGGGGCGCGTGGGAATTGTTTAAGTATATATAGTATCTTATATTTAACATGTGGATTCATTTTAATTTATAGTGTGTAATATTTATCTTCTAACCATAAACAATTAAATAAAAAATATATAATGAATATTAAAATAAATCGATTTTAAATTGATATGCTTAGAATTTTATTAGAGAATATTTGTGCTCTATTTTTTAATATAAAATTATGTTTTTGAAGTATAATAAATATAACAGCGGGTATGAAGAGAAAGATCATGAATCTATATGTATAGATAATTTAACAAGAGATTTTTTCCCCCTTCTTTACAATAAATAAGGTGTGCAAACATGATATAAATAAAGTGTGCAAGCAAACGTGCAAGCAAACATATAACATATAAAGTGTTTAAACAAAAATATTCAATGAGATGTAGTCTTATGGAAAACAACGATTACAAGATATGCACAACATGTATTTGATAAGAATTTTTTGAAAATATTAAAAATAACGAAACACTCTCAAACATAGCTTAATCACACAAACCTTGTTTTTGTTATATTAACATACATGATGATGTAAATATAATTGATAAAGGTTATAAAGATTTCAACGATACTAATGATTCTTATTACAATATATGTAAAATTGATCATAATGTAATGTATAATTGACCTTCTTGATTACGGTGTGTTATCTTTAAAAACTAAATTTAAAAAAACACGAAATGCAAAATCAGAAAAAAAAATTACTAATAACATAATATGTTCTTCATCATCAAGAATCGAAAGTTTAAATAATGCAACAACGTTGTCCTTGACCAATATAATTTTAAATATATCCGAGGGACGTGGGGCTGCGATGGGCTTGCTTCGGTGCAAAATCAAATTGTCTAAAATATTAAGAATACATTTAAGAAATCTCCATATGGTCGTATTTCATATGTTTATCATAAACATATTGTTTATGTACAACCAACCACTCTTATCTTTGAATGAGCAATGCGTTGAACAGTTACATTTAAAGCATGTGGCATTTTTATTATATATGTACAGAATTCCACGTTTTTAATGGTGTATCGATAATAAGTCCAAACCCCTCTCAAAGGTATGTATAAAAGGTATCATTCCCAAATAAATGGCAGTCTCGAGGGTTCAATAATTATAACCAGGGTTAGCTGTGTCTGTGTCTGTGTCTGTACAAAGAAATTAGAAATTATGGCTCGAGTGCATCCTCACTCTTCCTTCTCCTCTCCCACTGTTTTGATCGATCATAATCACAAATATTGTTCAACCTCATCTACCACCTTCACTGTTTGGAAGAAATCCCTGTTACTAAATGGAAAGGGATTCACAGTGTTCGATTCAGCGGGACATCTGGTTTTCAGAGTGGACAATTATGCATATAATGCCAAAAACGAAGTACTTCTCATGGATGATGCAGGCCAAGTTCTTATTACAATGCGGCGGAAGGTATGTCTCTTCTTTCTTCTTTCCTGTCGCTTAATTAACCTCCTCCCCAATGTCTAATCTCTAATCTTTAGTTTTAATTCATATGATAATTATAGCAGAGATGGAGTTTTCACAATAGATGGGAAGCATCCAGAGGAGACCCTGATGAGTGTGAGAAGCCCATTTTAAGCATTTCAAAGTCGTCGCGCTTCTCAAACAAAACTGCTGCCAATGTATATGTAAACGTAAACGGCAATAATCATATTAAACATTGCGATTACCAGATGGAAGGGTCGTTGTCCAAGCCATGCTGTACAATATTCAATGCCTTCGGAGACATTATTGCACAGGTACATTTTAAACAGCTGAGAATGTTTTTTCAATTTATTAGAATGGCTTGAGAGTTTGTTGTGAAACTGATGAAAAGGGGGCGTGTGGCGCAGGTTAAAAGAAAGCATGCCAATGCCAAATCCGACATAATGCTGGGGGATGATGTTTTCAGCATGGTTGTCCAACGCGGAGTGGATCAAGCGTTTGTAATGGCTCTGCTTATCATGTTTAATCAGATTATAAGTTAAGTTCACAAATTTCATGGACCACACGCGCTAACCATCAATGGTAGTGGTACCAAGCTGCAAGCTGAAAGCTGGCTGGATATGAGCTGGCCTGTCGCCTGGAAAATATTTAAAGAAAATGTAATCCTGTGCAAAAGCAGATCATAAGATGACGAAATGGTTGCATTATTTATTGAGGCCAGGCTTGTCAAAGGAATTTCTCATATCGAACTTCTGCAAAACACAGATTTTGTGGTGATGTATGGTGCCAGGTGATATATTTGTGTATTTCATGCACCAATTGTACTCACTGCATATCATCTTCCGCTATTACAAATATTTTTGAAGGTCCAATACGATGTGTTTACGAACCAAAATTTGTACGGTACAGATATATCTTTAGTATATCTATTTGAAAAACAGTACTTGAGACATATCAATAATTCAAGGTTTTATTTTTATATTTTTCAAATATTATAATTGTTAATAATTTTATATATTTTTATTGAGAAATGGATGTTTTCTAAGGGAGAGGTTTTGGAGGACCATCTTGTTGATTTGTACACTGAGGAGGACAAGTTGGAGTGGGAGTTAGAGGACGTTATGGAAGTTTTGTTGGAAGAGATTAGGGTCTTGCAATGATCAGAAGTGGAGTATTAACATCGACCTAGCTTGTTCATTGATATTTCGAGGAATGTGATAGTGGAAATGCTTAAAACCAACAACCTTCAGTCTGAGGTGGCTCTTTGGAACAATGTGTGGGTGGTTCGGGAATTAGGACTAGAGCCTCATCCTCCCATCTAGGGAATGCGTTCAGGAGTTGAGTCCCTTCATTCTTCTCCTAATCCTATTCTTTCTTCCTATCTGAAGTTTTTCTCAGAAGAGCTTGAGGTTGTGATTGGGATATAGGCTCAGGAGGAGTTTGGCAGTTTGGTTTTGCCCTCTAATTTGTTCTAATCATAGTGTTTGCTGGTGGAGGTCTTCCCTTGCACCAACCCCTTTCATATTCCTATTAGTTCTCTAGTTTTGAGGGATGTTGGTGGTACCAATGTGGTTTATTCCCTACCCGAGAGATCGGTGGTGGTTAGGCATGTTCCTTTTGGTTTGACTAGTTCAAAGGTTTCGCATCTTCATGACTATTATGTCTCCTCTTCTGTTATTGGCTTTGGCTTAGTTCTTTCCCTTCGACAAAATCCTCTTGGTGGTTTTGTCTTTCTCTTGACTAGAGCAACTATCTGTGCAGGTTCTTTACTATTGGTGGGTCAACCGGTTTTTGGTCTGGCTATTTTAGTTAAAGCTTCTAAGCCTTTGTTGTATATTTTTTCATGAAAGCCACTCTTTTTGGATCACTTGTTCTGCAAGGTTTAATGGAAACCACCTTATTTTTGTTTCCCCATTTCATATGGTTTTTCTTACCTATGAGGGCTTGGTGCCTCCATTTCAAGGGAACTATGGTTTGCCCCTTTTGCTAATGGGGAGGCGCTAATTCTTTTTTTTCTTTTTTCTTTTGGAGCTTTTTTGGCGTCTTTTGGTGCTTCTGTGGATTCAATGTGTGAGGAAGGAACACTAGAGATGAGTCAATGAGGTAGTTAGGGAAACATTATAGTGGGAATATGATGAGGAGTGGTTAGTGGATGTATATAAAGAGAAAGATCATTGGGCTAGGGCAACTTTCTCATTGAGCAGATCTGAAGATCATGGTCGACATGTTTGGAATGGAAAGGATGTCCATGGAGAGAAACAACCCCTATAACCTACTCTGGTCTCTCATTTTAAAATCTCTTAGGAGGTTGTTCTCTTCGGGAAAACCAAAGAACTAATTTGGGAAGAAAAGGACTTTAAAACTTTTATCCATGTCTTGATAAATTGGGCCCTCAATGGTAAATTTACTAGGAAGTGGATAACGATTGGTGAAATAAAAACCTGGGTCGCTAAGGAATGGGGGAGTAAGATATATGTCAGATTCCATCCCAAGGGTTTATTTGTTTCAATTTGTCTAAATGATGAAAAAAACAATTAGATATATCTTTCTATTATTTGGAGGGAGTTGGATTTTGGATCTATTTTTGGTTTGCAAATTTTGATTCTCACTGAAATAAAATGGGTAAAAATATAGTATGGATTAGATTCTTAAACTATGTTAGAGGTACAATCACTAAAAGGGGGAGTGAATCAGTTATTGAAGATAATCCAATTCAATTCCTAATTGTTTAAACATCTAGCATATATCATCTTAATCAAGTAGAATAAACATTAAAGCACATACATCCAAAGCATACGTAAGAGCATACATCACATGAACACATCATATAAGTGGGAAACCATCTTGGGGGATAAAACCCACTGAACCCTAAAAGATGGACTACAGTCCTATAAAATAAGATCCAACATCCATACCAACACTAATTGATCAAGAAACACACATCCCTTAATTTAGTGAGAAACCAATCCCACAAAGAGCTACCGCTCCTGTCTAGCTGAGCACCTACAACAACTAGACCTGTAACAAGATTTACCTTGAAAGGAGTAACTAACCCCCTAGGAAACCAAGCACCCACTCAATTACCTTAACATATCAATTTGAACACCTATTACTACTCTTCAACTGATGATGATCACCTTTGTCTACACTCTTCACCTCCAATCTCTCTTATACTACCTTTAGGCCTAACTTGCTCAAACTACCTCTTCTAGGCTCATTAGGTCCAATGACCTATGTATCCACTTGCATCAACTTGATCAAATAAACATGACTAAATTTCTTTGCTCTCTAAATGGTCCTCACTGACCTGTACCTTCTTTTTCAAAGTTTCTCTCCTTCATTTGAATCCACACACACACTCAAACTTGCTCATACTAGCAATGCATCCACACATCCCTTTTAGATCACTCTAGACTTGTTCGGTCATCCTTTAGTCTATCCACTGAGCACACTATCTCTAATATCTTTCCTTCATTTCTATCTTTTGCTCTCTTAATTTATTCTCATTCATGTCTAGAAACCAATACCTTGGTCTTCACCTTTTATAGAGTCTTCATGAATATCAGCATCTAGCTCGACCATAATACTTGCCTTAATCTGTAAAACATATATCATGCTAACACAAATCTCAAATGCATTGTCATAGGTAAGCCATAGCATCTATGAGTCATACTTAAGTAGATACGCCTTTCAATTAGGCCTTAGTAGCCCTTATAGGTCTCATGGAGAACTATTCACTCATTTAGCACTCCATCGATTAAATTTAGAACATACAATCAATTTCAATTACATGGGTCCACTCCATATGATCTCTAAGACATCTTTAAGTGATTGACCCAACCAAAAAACTCTTTTGCTAAAGTATAAATTGCTCAAGCATTATTCTATACACAGAAACACCATGAACAAACATACAATTAACTTTGTAGCTCCATAACTTTGACTATAGAAATAATCAAACCTTCTAAAGATATTCACTATATGTGTCTTTTACAACTTTATTTTTTACTACATCAAGAAATTCATCCTGAATCAAAAGATATAGCTCAAAAGTGAAGCACTAGTTTTCCTTCACAAATTTGAATATTTAAATTCCAACGGTCACTAAGCAAATGTTAAACATCGATCACTTTAACCTCATATGGTGCTCCCTAGGAAGTAGCCTAGACTATATACTATCTATCTCCTTGAAGTAGCCTAGACTTTATCTTCTAACACTCACTATTGATATTATATAATATATCCCATGATTATGCCATTTGGCACCTCTATGTGCCTTCTGCATATTCGACTCTTTTACTCGACCCACACCATCAATCTCTATCTATATGAGCACCCCCGAACAATTGATCTTCTATCAACTTAATGAGATTGTGACACTTTTCACCAATGTGTGCAATCCTAGATTCTTTGACACTTTGACTTAATACACACCATTGGATCAAGATCTAGATGATGAATGCTCATCATTATATTGACTAATTAGTGACCTCAGACTTCAATGAAGTTAAATTTGATGGTCTCTGGCCCATCACAATCTGCATGAGCAACTTTGAAGGTATATAACTTCATCTATAAAATACATCAAGATTCCAAAATTTTAGAGTACCTTCTTGTCACTATAGATAACATCTCCATTAAATCCTTTGACCTTAGTTGACTTTTTTAGTATGAGAAATAAATACACAAACCTATTGATTCATTCATATATGCATGATGTGAAATGATGGTCTGGATTCTCTTAAGCTAAAAGATGCATGTTTCTCTTTCAAAATGACCAAGTGACATACAAAAACATCACCAAGGTATCTATAGATGCCTCACAACTTCTTCTTTGTCCTTATAAACCTGCACATGATCTATATATCTCCAAACCATGAATCTAATCACATTGTCATTAATGTATTACTATCTCATGTCCTCTTCGACATAAATGACAACCTAACATGAATGAACATGCTCAATAATCTCCCCCTTTGTTATTGAATGCAAAACACCCTCAGAATGACTTCATACTTATTTGAATTGAGTTCCTTCATTATGATCTTTCTCTCCCTTTGACATTAATGACAGAAGGTCTCTTCCTCAACATGCCAACAATCATTCTATAATAATATGTATGAATTCAAATACTCTCAATATGCTTAGAATACTTACATACTTTAAATCATATGAATCAATTATTTCCCCTTTGACATGCATCAATCTAAGCATGGACTTCTCTGATCTTTTGACCTGACAAACTGCTCACAGATCTTAGAAAGTTCCTCTTAACATCAAACTCTATCTCATGTCATCTATTATTTGACATACGCCAATTTTACCTAGTTATTTTTTTAATCCTTGGACCTATCTACTTAAATAACTCACAAGCTCTCTTTGCTCATGGATGAAGATTCAATACCTTGTCAAAATACATGACTTGGTTTGATCAAGTCATCATATCAAATTTATTGAATTCACAACTGCAGTAGACATCTTCACACTTCTATCATGATTGAAGCATCTTCACATATGTCCCCCCTTACATTATGCATATCTTCTTCAAGCCACATAAGTTAACTGAGTTAGCTCCCCCTTAGCCAAGCACATCTTCAAATGATATTCTTATCTTGAAATTAATTATCCTTGTCTTGACTGATCAACCTATTAAACTAGCATCCAAACTAATTTATCCTTCTAAAATACTTTCATCTACAAGCCTATCCTTCACAATCTCTAGATTACCCTTTGCCTTCAAACTTTGTACTGATTGGCACTTTGATCATGACCTAGAGAACACATACTTGCTTCCACATGAGAAAGATGTCTCCTAAGAAGCATAGGTAGAAACACCCATTTGTCATAGATATATCTATGAGACCTTCTTCATGATATCAATAATATGAAAATACATTCTCCTCTTACTCAAATAACCTTGTCTTCAGTCTTCATTATTTGATCAATCAATTTAAGTAATTGACCAGATCTTACATTTAAGACCAAAACCTTGAACACACCTTGAGCACATTTGAACAAGATCAACATACCTTTGTATGCAAAATAATATATTGATAACTCACCATCCTTGATCAAATGATTGGAAACCTTGATTATTTATCTATAGACCTTCAGAATAAACATCTTCATTATTCACCATTTGATCAACTAAACCATCCTTCAGATTTGATCAAAACTTTAACTTTAGGATCACTTGTTTCTATAAATATCTTATCATGTCCTTCCAGAATAAACAAACACATCTTCTTATGACCTATATTGTCTTGCAACATTAATCAAAGCTTAGCAAGCATCTAACATGCTTCCTCTTACTTTCAATTGTCTCCTTGAAGATTAGAGAGAGATACCCTTTTGACATACTGAGACTAAAAGTCCCAAAACTCAAGAGACTCCCATATCTCCATACTCTCAATTGAATTACAGTATTTCCTCATCACCAAATTGTCTTTGAATTGATCCTTGACTTTATTCTTTCCTTCATACTTGTCAAATTTTTCTTGATAATGATTTTGATATTTCTTTGACTGATTTCTTCAACTCTTACATTCTCTAGCAATGTGGCCAAACTATTGCATGCATAACAATGACTCTGGGATTAATATCTCATTGCATTGATCTATCTATCTTATCTTCTTTCTTTCACTCTAGGAGCTTGATTGAATTTATCTTTATTTGATGATCTTTGCTTGCAGAACCTAGTAATGTGACCAACTTCATGACAATTGTAGTAAAGAATGTCTTTTATACCTTTTATTTGAATATGGTAGTGATCTCCCTTTTATTGATTGTTTCTTTTTACATTGTATTTTTCCTTATGACCAATAAGATGACAATCAAAACAAGGCCCATTAAATATTTGGCATACCCTGAAACATTTGGTTATCTTGTTGGTTTCTTTATTTTGTCTTTGACTTGATTTGACTTGTTGTCTTTCATGTTACCATCCTCTTTTTCTTCTTTTAATTTCTTTTATTCTTCTTCAATATTTCCTATCTTTATTATGACCTTTTCATGCTTATCCTTTAGGGAAACAAGATTATCCTTCAATTTAACACATCATCTTTCGTAGCCTTGATGCTTGAACTTGCAGCCTCTAATTGAGTTTTGAGATCTTCGATGGTCTCCTTATCCTCCTTAGCCCTTTTGGATATGTCATCTTTCAATCTACATGTTTTCTCTTTAATAATATTTATAGAATCAAGATTAAACTTCAACTCATAATGCTCACCTTGCTTTGAACTCAACTTGGCATTTATCTCTTCTAACTGAATCTTGAGCAGTATACATTCTTCCTCTTTTGAACTTAGATTTATCTTTGAAACCCTTAATTGATTCTCAAGAATGTATATTTTCTCTTTATCATATTTTAGTCTTGATCTTGATTTCAATGATTCTAGATCCTTATTGATCTTGATATATTCTTTATTCTTATTTTCCTCTCTCTCGAACATGCCTAACAAAATTCCCTTAAGATAATTGACTTGTGCTTCAAGACCTTTGATAATATTTAATTCCTCTTCTTTTTTCTCCTTTAGTTCACCAAGTGCACCCATGAGCTCAGCTTCTAGATCAATTTCTTCTTCTTCACTATCATCGTAAATTACATTATCAAATATGATGATCTTTTCACCCATATTGTTCCTTTGATCACCTTCAAGTGGTTAAACTTGCACAAAAGGTCCTTATTTAATACCAATTGTTAGAGGTACAATCATTGAGAGGAGGTGAATTAGTGATGCAAGATAATCCAATCCAATTTCCAACTCTTTAAATATTCATCATATATCAACATGATCAAGCAGCATAAACATGAAAGCACATACATCCAAAACCTACATAAGAGCATACATCACATGATCACATCATATATGTGAGAAACCCTCTTGGGGATAAAACTCATCGAACCCTGAAAGATGGATGATAGTCCTATAAAACAAGATCCAATATTTAGACCAGCACCAACTAATCAAGGAACATCCATCCCTTAGTTTAGTGAGATACCAATCCCACAAGGAGCTACTACACCTATCTAGCTAATCACCCACAACAAATAGACCTTTAATAATCTTTACCTTGGAAGGAGGAACTAACCCCTAGGAAATCAAGCACCCACTTAGCTACCTAAATAGATCACCTTAAACAACTATTTCTACTCTTCAACTGAGGATGATCACCTTTGTCTACACTCTTCACCTCCAATTTATCTCAACCTGCCTCTAGGGATAACTTACTCAAACTACCTCTTCTAGGCTAATTAGGTCCAACGACCTATGTATCCACCTACATCAGCTTGATCAAATAAACATGATTGATCCTATTTACTCTTTAAATGGTCCTCACTGATTTGTACCTTCTCTTTCAAAGGTTCTCTCCTTTGTTTGAATTCACACACACGCACGCACACACACACACACACACACACACACACACACACACACACACACACACACACACACACACACACACACACACACACACACAAACTTGGTCATACAAGCAATGCATCCAAATATCCCTTTTTGATCACTCTAGGCTTCTTTGCTCATCTTCATTTTACTATGTGATTTAGTCCATCCGCTAAGCACACTATCTATGATCTCTTTCCTTCGTCTCTATCTTCTGCTCTCTCAGTTTATTCCCATTCATGTCTAGAAACCAATACCTTTGTCTTCACCTTTTATAGAGTCTTCATGAATTTGAACATCTTGGTCAGCCATAATACTTTATTTAACCCTTAATACATCTATCATGCTAACATAAATCTCAAATATATTGTTATAGGTTGGCCATAACATCTATGGGTCATACTTAAGCATCTATGCCTTTCAATTAAGCCTTAGTAGCACTTATCAGTCTCATGGAGACCTATTCACTCATGTAGCACCCCATTGAAAAAATTAAGAACATACGATCAATTTCAATTACATGGGTCCACTCCATATGATCTCTAAGACATCTTCAGGTGATTAATCCCACCTAAACACTCTTCTACTAAAGCATAAAATTCTCAAACATTATTTTGTACATAAAAACACCCTAAATGAACATATAGTCAACTTTAGAGTTCCAAAAATTTGACTATAAAAATAATCAGACCTTTTAACTAGATTTTTTGGATATGCCTTGAAGTCTTTTATAAATTTTCTTTATACTACATCAATAAATTCATCCTAGATCAAAAGATATAGCTTGAAAACTAAGCACTAGTTTTCCTTCATAAATATGAATACCTAAATTCCAACAATCATTGATCAAATGTTAAACATCAAGCACTTTAACCTCATCTCATGTTCCCTGGCAACTATGGAAAAATATGCACCATCGATCTCCTTGAAGTATCTTAGACTTTATATTGTACTGCTCATTATTGATCTTAGATAAGAGCTCACACTATTATGCCACTTGGTAGCTCTACATGCCTTCTACACATTTAACTCTTTGACTCGACCCACACTGTCAATCTCTATCTATATGAACTCCCATAAACCATTAATTTTCTATCAACTCAATGAGATTATGAAACTTGTCACCAACACATGCAATCTTAGACTCTTTGAAATTTTGACTAAATATGCACCATTAGATCAAGATCTAGATAATGAATGCTCACCATTAGATCTATTGACTAGTGACCTCAGCCTTCAACTAAGTTAAACTTGATGGTCTCTAGCCCATCACAGTCTATAAGAGAAAATTTGAAGATTAATAACTTGAGCTAGAAAATAATTCAAGAGTCCAAATTTCTAGGGTACTTTCTTGGCACTATAGACAATATCTCCATGAGATATTTTGACCTCAATTCACTTTTTGAGTACCATAAATAAATGCATAAAATTTCTAGTTCATTAATATCTGCATGATGTGCAATGACAATCTAGCTTCTCTTAATCTAGAATATGCATGTTTCTTATTCCAAATGATCAAGTGACATACCAGAACATCACCAAGACATCTATGGATGCCTCATAACTTCTTTTTTGTCCTTAAATACCTAAATATGTGTTATATATCTCAAAACCATTAATCTAATCACTTTGTCATTAATTCATTAGTATCTCATGCTCTCTTTGACATCAATGACCATGCTCAACAAATTAATGGAGTATTGGGTTCATAATTATCTCAAGGTGATAAGAGACCTGTTAGGGGACTTTTTCCAGATGGATCCTAAAATTGAAGCTAGATCTCAAGCTTATTATGCAATAATCAATGTAGTTATTGATCTAGACAGAGGAATTCTAAAGTTTATTTTAATTAAACCACAGGGAAGGTTTGGCTTGCGATCCATCAAATTAGAAAGGTTTCCCTTCTAGTGCTTTTGATGTCAGAAATAGGAGCACATTTAAAATGTTTATCCTTTGATTTGAACTAATAAGCACTCATTGACTCTAAATAAAATTTGTAAGTTCAAGCACAACCCCACTTTTGAATCCTTTTTTTGAATAAGTGGTGGAAGTTATTTTTTGAACAAACGTAATTTTGGTGTCCTTGGCTTAAAAAGATTGAAAGTAGCTAAAATTATTTAAGCTCTTTTGGAAAAAAATGATAACGGGGTTCCTCTCGCTCCTTATTCCATGTTAAAACGATATCAATTGATTTTATAGAAAACTTAAACTATAGAATATTTTCTACAATCCTCCTCTCATGGGGTTTCATAACAGGAGATGGTTTTTATAGAAAAGGTGGAGTGGTTTGGAAATCTTAAATTAGGTGGAGCTCTATTGGAGAATGAGGATAGTGAATCTAAAGAAGATCTCAAATTTTATTCCTTCCTTTCAATTTATCAAACAAATTTCAATATCTAATAACCTAATGTGAGGCCTCTTGCCAAATGAGGCCAAAAATAAGCAAAATATCAGGTCGAACATAAAGTCACAGAGGGTAAGTAAAACACATTAACATAATTATTTTATTTATAATAAGGGGTGGAATTCCTCTCTATGGAGTCTAGAAGATAATTTATATGAATGTTAGGGGTCTAAATGACCATAACAAAAGATTCTTGGTCAAGCATTTGATATTATCCTCTTCTCTGAATTTAAGGTCTCCTTTAAGAAACAAAGTCGGATAAGGTCGAATTTTATTCCCTTATGAATAAAATTTGGAATAGATAGAAGGGTTGTTTTATGGAATCCAATGGTGAATTTAGTGGTCTAAAATTTACTTGGTCACCTACTATTGTAAAGGTGGATCTCATCAATTCATGTATAAACTGGCATCTATGTAGGTTTTCTAATTTTAGATCAAATGTAATTTTTCTTCTTCTCAATATTTATGGCCATAACTCACATACTTTTAAGCATAAAATCTAGTTTGATATCTTTTATCTCTATTCATTTTATCCTAAAGAGATATTTATACTTGGAGGGGATTTTAATGATATCCTCTGCAATTTTGAAAACAAAAGTGGAATTCAAAGGAGTTCTAAGTCCCAAATTGATTTTATAAAAAAATTGTGGTAGATAATTATCTCTTTGATATTAAGGCAAAGAATGGGAATTTATCTTGGACGAATATAATAAAGGTTTAATGTAAATTTTAAGAAATTTTGGGTAGTTTCCTCACCTCTCCTAAGTCATTAGAAAGAAATTGGGCAATGGAAGCTCATATTCTACCTATCTTTGCTTTGGATCATGGCCTGGTGGAGCTTGCAATCTCTTCTGATTTGGCTCTTTCAAAATATTTTTTAAAGTTCAAGTTGATGTGGATAATATATCCTTATATGGTCTTAATTAAGGAGTGACAGATAAAGGATCCAAACCCCTCTCATTAGGGTATAGAATGTTTTAAATGGTTAATAAACTTTATTTTTAATAATTGCCTAAAACAATGGAATAGGGTGAATTTCAATAACATCTTCTAGCAAATTATTAATGTTGAAGAAGAATTGGCAACACTCAATGAGAATATTTTCACTATAGGCATGGATGTTGATGTATACATCAAATAAATATGCATATTGGCATAGCTTGAGGAGTTTCACATTAGAGAGGAGTTGAACTAGATATATAAATCAAATGAATGATGGATTAAATTAGGTGATAGGAATATAACCTTAATCCATAACTCAACTAGGGTGAAAATAATTCTCAATCACATCTCTAGTATAATGTTAATGGATGGGAAAGAATTAACCTGTCATAATCCTAGTTTTGGCACCCTCTGTTGGCTAAGTTCCATCCCAACTATACATTATTTTAGCATAAAATATGTGTGTTTATATTCATCCTTAACCAAGTTATTTTGGTGAAGGATTTACTTTGAATAAGTCTTCTATAGGATAGTGTTTTAATCTCTTTTTGTGTTGTTGAGATTATTATTTGAAGCATCATAAAGACATTGAGCACAAAATTGTAGAAATCATTAATGTTTATTTACTGATGTCAAAACATGAAGGTTTAAATTTAATTTTAATTAGTAAGATGTGTTTTTATTATAGTATGTGAATGACTAGTTTATTATTATTATTATTATTATTATTATTATTATTATTATTATTATTATTATTATTATTATTATTATTATTGGAAATTTATTTTATTATAAAAATAAAAAAAATCATGATAAATCTTATATCTATTATCATTGTGTTTATTGACCAAAAGTTTGATTTAGGGAAATTTGACTAAGGGTTTTAGCTTGTGAAAGAAGATTCAAGCACAAGATGGGAAGAAGAGAAATGAGGGAAAATGGGGGAGGGGTGATTTGTGGTAGCTAGGAAGGCCAAGCTACATGCATCCATGCCAAGTGTTAAGAGAGGGTATTTATTTATTTTTCTTCATCAAGACATGTGGCTTTAGAATGCTTCCACATTTTGTATACCTATTTAGCATGGCATATGATATTACTACTTTTGATTATCAGTGGAAGGATGTCCTTCTCTCTTTTAGAACTCTCATTTTTGCTAACAGCATGGAAATGCTCAGGCAAAGGTTATATGGCCATTTTATAAGGCCATATGGAGGAGAGTTCTTGTGGCACCCTTGAAGCCAATGCAAGCCAAGGAATAAAGGAAAGAATGGAAATTATTTCTTCAGGAAAGGTCTTAACCCTTTTGTTAAAAATTTATATATATTGTTTTTATTTGCATCCATAACAAGCAAGATAAAAATCATTAGTTTTGGGCACATGTCCCTATACTCACACTCTTTTATATGTATACAAACTAGTGCTATAAATAGGCAACATTTACTATAACCATATGAGTTAAAGATTTAATCTTGCTTGAGATTTTTATACTTTATGACTATTTGATTTTGATTATTGGATGAATGTGAATTTTTTGACAAAATTGCTCAATAGACGATGACTAGAATTTTTATTTTTTTTGAATGCCTCAAAGAAGATGAATGTGAATTGTTTGACAAAATCCCTCAATAGAAGATAGCTGGAAATTATTTGTTAAATTTATTTAAAGAGGATGAATGTGAAATGTTTGACAAAATTCATTAATAAAAGATGGTTAGAAATTGTTTTTTTAAATGATTCAAAGAGGATGATTGTGAAATGTTTGACAAAATTGTTCAATAGATGATGGGTGGAAATTATTTATTAAATTGATTTAAGGAGGATAATTGTAAAATGCTTGAAAAAATTACTCAATAGAGGATGGCTATAAATTGTTGGTTAAATTGATTTAAAGAGTTTGATTATGAATTTTTTGACAAAATCCTCCAACAAAGGATGGCTATAAATTGTTTGTTAAATTGCTTAAAAGAGGATGATTGTGATTTTTTTGAGAAAATCCTTCAATAGAAGATGGTTGAATTTTTTTTGTTAAAATGGTTTAAATAGGACGAATGTGAAATGTTTGACAAAATTCCTCAATAGAGGATGGCTGAAATTTGTTTGTTAAAATGCATTGAAGAGGATGAATGTGAATTGTTTGACAAAATCCCTCAATTGATGATCACTGAAAATTATTTATTAAATTGATTTTAAAAGGATGAATATGAAATGTTTAACAAAATTCATTAATAGAGGTTGGCTGGAAATTGTTTCTTAGATTGTTTCAAAGAGGATTATTATGAAATGTTTGACCAAATTTGTCAATAGAAGATGACTATAAATTATTTGTTATATTGATTCAAAGAGGATGGGTGCCATATGTTTGATGAAATTTCTCAATAAAGGATCACTGAAAATTTAGTTTGTTGGTTTTACTTTTTGGTTTTCTCAAATCCTAATTTGGGTCATAATTTTTGAGTTATGAACTTCAAATGTGTGGTGTCTATTAAATATTATTGAGTACGGTGTTCAAAATTCTTGTGAATATGTCAACTATGTGTAGCTATTTGTATGTTAAGATTTGTGTCTATCTTATTAAGAATTAAAGCATTAGATTATTGGGTTATGTTATGATTATGGTGTCATGGTATATTGTTTTAAAAATTGTAGATTGGTTGAGTGTAGCCATTTTACTATTTTGTGTTGTGTTTTTATTTAAGGAAATATATTTGGATTGTTATGCACTCCCCTATCTTGACCTAGAATTTTTTAGTGAGTGTATTAAGTTATAAGAATGCTTGGACTATTTTTTCGTAAAAGGAGTTTATTTTTGTACCAAAAAGTATTATTTTGTTGTTTGAAATAACATCCATGATAGATGAAAAATTGGTCAAACTTTAATCCATCATTATTAAGAGGCCTATGGATGAGTTCATGGTTATGGAGTCAAATAAAAATGGAGATTATAAATATGATTCTTTATTCTTGCATAGATAAGTCGTCAAGTTTAGGGACATAGTGGGAAAAGGCTTAATTAGAATGGAATTCCAATACTACTTCATTTTGTTGAAAAGAATAATACTTGAAATCTTGATGAACTCAATCTTAGGTAAGAATAATTTGGGACTTGACAATACCTGCATGTCTTCTTTCATTTGTTGAGTTAAATTATTATAGGGCATAACCTTCATGGTTTATATGAATGGTTCCCTTTTTCTTATGATAAACAGTTGTGGAAATGCTAAAGGTGGGTTCTTGGTAATGAATTAAGTATTATTTACCATTGTTAAAATAATAATTTTGGTTCAGTATGCATTAGGAGGAGTTATTGAATTTGTCACCAATTGTTGTTGATAGTTTACTTTGAAACAAAGAAATAAAGGTTAAATATCTTCTTTGAAAAAGTAAAAGTACTATTTTCAAGAAGAAAAAGTTTACTTGTATGAATAATTAATATTACTTATCCAATTATGGATGTAGAAATTGTTACTACTATAAAGTCTTCCTATAATGTTTTGTGCAACCCTAATTTCCAACAAGGGTATAAGGTCTAAATATATTTTTAAAAGTTCATATATTTTTTAATTTCTTCTAGATGAGACCACATATACACAGTCTCATCCAAAATAAATTATAATAGCTTATATTTTTGAAACAAATCTAACATCTCTTCATAACATACTTCATTGAATTATGACTCTAGAACTAATTTACTATTTTTTGAAATTTTCAATTATCACATCAAATATTTTTTAGAGTTTCCCATGCACATTTATCCAACACTGAAAATTGACAGGCTATAGCCTAGTTTTTTGGTTTAAACTCTAAAAATTCCAACTTGATTTGAATTGCTATAGGTCAAAAAATTAGTAAACCATATATTTTTCTAGTATATTTTTATTTAAGTATATAAAAATATAACTGGGTGTTAATATTTATGAGAAGACAAACATTCCTAATATGAAATTTTGTATAATTTATTTTGCAATTGATATGTCCATAAGAGTTAGTTGTCAACAGAATTTTAATTGGTTGAAAAGGTTAAGTTAAAATTATAGGCTTGTATCCATCCATATATACACAATTAATCTAAAAGTTGGAAAATGTACATCTCACACAAATGAAATGATTAATTTGATTTAAAAACATAGAGTTGTTTAGAAAGAAATTGATAATAATAATTATTGGAAATGTTAAATAAAAATAATATCAACATGATTAGTAGAAATAAATAGGTTTATGAGGCTTAGGAACAATGGACCTTACGGATTTCCAACTAAAAAATATGAGAAATATTACTTGGTCTTGTTCATTGGATTTGAAATTCAGGAAATTCATTTCATTATTGTTCTTAAGGACATTTTAAATAACACCAAGGTTAATGCAGATCAATAAACCAATGAGTTAAGTGAGTTTAAAATAAACAAGGATTGGGGTCCCATTCATTTTTATTTCTACTAGGTAATTAGGGAACACGATTCATTTTACTCGTTTAAAGTCATTGTAATGAAATTTACTTTATAGATCACAAGGTGTTATACAATTATGTTGAATTTTTCAAGAGAATTTATGTTTTTGAGAAGAACAAGTAGCTAAAATTTGTATGTAAAACCCTAGGTAGTTATAAATATGCAATTTTTTTTTTGACTAGTGTTTATTAAGAAGGAGATACAATATATGTTTTAATTACAATGCTACAAGTTTTGAATTATGAAAAAATTGATGTTGATATTATTTCAAGTACTAGACATTTTTTTTTATAAAACTAACGAAAGAATTACCAATAACATATATTCTAATCTCTTGTAGATGAGAATTTTTGTTAGCATATAAAAATCCTTGATTAAAAATATAGTTATTTTTATGCATGTGAAAACAAAAATTTCAAGGTCAAATTGGAAAAAGGTCTTATCAAGTGGCTTTTCTGACCAACATCAATTTTATACTACATAAATTTTGCTTACCGTAAGACACCAATCTATGCTAGTGTGATATTGTTTCATATTGA
Source organism: Torreya grandis (assembly GCA_037957365.1). NCBI lineage: Eukaryota > Viridiplantae > Streptophyta > Pinopsida > Cupressales > Taxaceae > Torreya > Torreya grandis. The sequence goes on along the minus strand of JARHVA010000886.1, from coordinate 4,143,819 downwards.
AAAATGATCGGATGGTAAGAGTCATAGTCCTTATTCCATTTATTGAAATTTAATTATAAATGTCATTACCAAAAATTGAGAATTTGAATGAAATATATCAAAAATTTATCATAATATCTACTGGGATTCATGTCTTGTAAGAAAGTATAACACAACAATAGATTATTTTTGTTGGTAGCCATAGGTCCCATTATCAATGTTAAAGCCACACTTCAATATTTCAATTACAAGCCCAACACTACTAAGTTTGAATTTCAAAAATAAAATCTATAATGGAGAAAAATTATAAATTATATTTGAATAATTGGACAAGATGTGACAAGAGATATGACAATTAATTAAGATTAACTATTATATTTGATATAAAATCAAAAAGCCTAATAAAATAACACAAACCATGACATGACGAAAGGGAAAGAGAAATAAAACTTGCCTTGGATTAGTTGTGGGCAAAAATGAATGTTGAACACTAGTAGTCTCTAAATTTGTCACATCCATTTCATGATTGCCTCAATTCATCTGAAAACATATATGCTTAAACTACTGAAAAACTCTAAGTTTTATATTCCACTAAGAAAATGTAAATGTGGCCATTTGTGGAAAGAAAAGGAAATCTGTGGAGGGAAAGCCAAGTATAATAAAATAAATTCATTAAAACCTCTTAGATTAATGGATTTGTCCTAACCAAACTAATTTTTTCAAGTTAATAAAAATCACCCATTTCACATTTGGCCTCTATACACAATGAAAAAAATTATTGAATTGAAGCTAGAAATGTACTCTGTATGTTTTCCCTCATCGTACTGTGACGTTATTTTCTATTACATATTACCCTCTGCACACATAAATCATATTATTAAAAAAATATGTTGGTACAATAAATGGGGTATGGAGAGAGGGAGGGTGGTGGGGCAGGGGGCTTGTGGGAGTTGTGAAAGTAAATATATTATCTTATATTTAGCATGCGGATTAATTTTAATTTATAGTGTGTAATATTTGTTCCCTAACCACAAGCAATTAAATAAAAAATATAAAATGGATATTAAAATAAATCAACTTTAAATTGATATGCCTATAATTTTATTAGGAGACATTTGTGGTTTAATTTTTTATATAAAATTATGTTTTTTTTATTATATTAAATTTAATGGTGGGTATGAAGAGAAAGATCCATGCATCCATCTGTATAAATTACTTAACAAGAGTTTTTTTCTCCCTTCTTTACAATAAATAACGTGTGCAAACATGATATGAACATTGAGTACAAGGATTAGAGAGGAAAACTTGTGTTAGTAAATTTATGCACAAGGAGAAAAATATTCTCTTCTTTGCTTATGAATCAAACAACACTTGCATTGACAAAAAAATCTTATTTCTAAGACAAGGCCAATTAGTAAAAAATAGGGTTTGTAAAATTCCTTGTAAATTTTTAAGAAAGTGTATTTTTCAGGTGTAATGCCAAAATCAACAGGATTTTCTAGCATCCTTCCATCCTTTGACAAAAGAGGAGCTTTTGGAATAGGGAATGGACATTAATGAAATTAGAGTTTTGTTATATTTTGTAGTTTAAATCAAATGTGGAATCAAACATTTAGCATACATAGTGTTTAAGAAAAATTACTCAAGGAGATGTAGTTCCATGGACTACAACGATTACAAGATATGCATAACATGGATTTGCTAAGGATTCTTTTCAAATATTAGAAATAATGAAGCACTCAGGAACATGGCTTGGCCATGCAAGCCTTGTTTTTTTTATTATAATACATAGTGATGTAAGTTTAGTTTCAATAAGGGTTACAAAGATTTCGATAGCATTAGTGAACCTTATTACATTACATATAAAATTGATCATCATGTGATGCATGACTAATATTCTTAATTGTGGTGTGTTGTCATGTCCCCATTCTGGCTGACATCATTTAGCATGACATTATACGAGGATTTGCCTATTCCTGACTCTCGTAGGCAGATAAAGATGGTGAGAGGGTCATGTTGGCGATTCGATGGCTCATGATGATCCAGGAGATAGTTTATTTTATTATGGAGGCCAAATTGATATATTTTAATTTTAAAATGCACTTTTATTTTAATTTTCATAAAATTACTTTTTATTTAAAAAGTATAACAAGTTTTGTATGATGTATTACGGAAACTCTTGGAAGTTCTGAAAAGTGCATAAATAGACCCTATGGGTCTAGTATTTGGCATCCAGACTTTATTTTTTATCATTGAATCTTCTTGAGCGTTTGTAAGATTGTAGAGTCTGCAAATCGTCAGATTAATCCTTGAGAACAATACCTCTCAAGTGATTTGCATAATTGAGGGTGTGAAAGATCATCTGAAGGGTTGCACTTTGGAAGTGGTATTCAGCTACTTCAAGTTGGGCTTATTTGGTACTCAGACATTTGTCTGAGGGTTTGTGATTTCAATGGTTGAAACATTGATTATTCAGCCATTCATGTTGAGTTTCATTTCAAGAATTGAATAATTTTAGAACCCTGTTTGGTGAAGCAATTGCATCAGTATTTCCATTGGGAGGGTTTACTAAAATATATATATTTTATACAGTCCGTATAGGTATGGCTTGTCCCTGCAGGACCATACGGCCAGATTTGGCGCTCCCCATCATATTACGATTTCTGATATTTTGTTGAAAGAATAAAATTATTGTGGAGGCTCAACGTAGGCGTTCAAGACATAACTTTCCAGGGAAGACTAAATTTTAATATTGATCACCCAATCAGCAGTGTACGGACAATGTACGATAGCAGTCTGGGCAAGTACAGACATCATTCTAACAGGTCCAGTCAGAGTTTTGGCCAGTTCTAGATCAGCCCTATTTGACTTCAACATTTCAGTAATCGCAGGACCCCTTTGGAGAACAGCAAATATTGCGACTGGGACTTGAGGAAAGCCAACAGAGGGTGTCATTCTAAAGGCAGGCAAACAATATATTCATGGCATGACTGTTGTAACTATCACGGGCCTAGGAGTGGTCGCGCTAGGAGCAGAGGGAAGTTAGCAAGACTGTTACTCCCCTACAGTAGTCAGTGAAAAGTGTAGGAGTGGTCGTGGGATTAGAGGAAGTGGCGCGACTAGAAGCTGGGCACTTGTTTGGAGGGTTGGACGCACCTGCCAGTAAAGGCAAAATTAATAAGTCACACCAGTCAGCAGTGGATAGCATATAACTAGGGCATCACTCATAGATCGGGTCCTTCATAGGTTAGGTCCTTGGTTAACAACAGGTCCATTTAGTATTTGCTTACTTATACTTATGCTTTAAGCTTTTAGTATATACATTCGGTTCATTTTTGTAAGGCTGAAATAGCCATAAATATTTCATAAAAAGGACTATAATTTTTCCTGAATTGAATAATTTTTAATGAACTGAGTCAATTGGACAGATTACAAACTGTTTGTTAAAATTACAAAGCTATATTCAGTGACATGTTTGACAAAATTATTGATGCAATATAATTTCTGATATTCATCAAAGTGTTTGACGAAATTCCATAGTGTAATATCAATATTTTAGTGATCTTATTAGTGAGGGTCATTTCATGTGTTATCTTTAAAAATTAAATTTCAAAAAGTAGAAAGAAAGAAAAAGGGAAAGAGAAAGAGAGCATAATATAATTTCAAAATCACAAAAAATTACTAATAACAAGTATGCTCATCATCATCATGAATCGAAAGTATATTTATAATGTAACAATGTTGTCCTTGACCTTATAATTTTAAATATATTCGAGGGATGTGGGGTTGGGCTTGCTTTCATATAAAATAAAATTATCTAAAATATTAAGAATACATTTAAGAAATATGAATATGGTCATATTTCATATGTTTATCATAAACGTATGTATAGCCAACCACTCTTATCATTGAATGAGAAATGCATTGAACATTTTCATTTAAATCATGTGGCATTTTATTTTCTCCAAATAAATATTGGTGCAAATGAAAAAGATTATATATTTCATTGCATACTTAAAATATTACAGGTGCTTCAACTAAATAGAGTGCTTAGCACTAGACATGAGAATGCTTGTATACCAAGATATCAGAATACAATTAATACAGGTATGGATTGACATGTGGTTATAGTAGGTGTGACTAAACATGCCATCAACATGACTGTGCAGGTCATTGTAAACTATCACTGGCAGATAAGTATGGTCTTATATATGGTGCAAAAGGAGGATTACTAGAAGAGGAGTTTCAGTGGTAGTAGGTGTGATTAAAATATTCAAAGCATACCCTTAATCACAACTACCAGTATCAAGTAGACCTAAATAGTCTCTTAGATTCTCAAAGCTTTATTTTGATATTGGATTCGTAAAAATATGAGTGCATTATTGCTTGAACTTGGAAAATGAAAGATTAATTTCTCCATGTTCTACCAGTTCCCTTATGAAATGATAATGGATCTGAATATACTTACTCCATCCATGGAAAACTAAATTCTTCATCAAGGATATTGAGGATACATTGTCAAAATAAATTGTAGTGCCATCTATTATTCTTCAATCATGTCTACTAGGATTCTTTTGATCTAAATGCCCTGACATGTAACTATATTTGCTGAAATATAATCATCTTTTGTTTTGGATAGAGAAATTATTTGTTGTTTCTTGGAAGCCCAATAAATTTCTCCTCAACCCATGTGGAACACATATCCTAATGTGCTCTTCTTATCATCTACACTACCTGCCTAATCATTGTCTGTACAACTAACCAACTCAAATTCACTCGATGGAGTATAGAAGTTTCCAAAATTCTTGGTGCCATTGACATATCTCAAGATTGTCTTACCTGCTTACTAGTGTGTATTATTAGGTATCTCCTTGAAACTGAAAACCAAACTTACTGCATACATAATATCAGGCCTAGTAGCTGTCAAGTACATTAGACTTCCAACCATGCTTTTATATAAGATTAGATTCACATCATTGCTACAATATTCTTAAATCAATTTCAAACCTGTGGCTTTTGGTGTTGGCTTAGGCTTGTTGTTCAAAATTTTAAATCTTTTAAATATCTCTATGGCATATTTAGATTTAGAGATAAATATGCCATGATCCATTTATTGTACTTCTATGCCAAGGAAGTACGTTAACAAACCTAAGTCTATCATTTCAAATTCCATTTTTATTATTTCTTTGAACTCAATAGTGAAAAGATCATTATTTTCTATAAAGATCATATCATCTACATATAGTACAACAATCAAAATCTTACCATGGCTTGTCTTGATGTAAAGTTTGGGTTCACTATTATTTTTGTTGAAACCATTGCTAGTAAAATATGAATCAATTCTATTTTACCATGTCCTTAGTAATTTTTTAAGATAGTAGAGTGTTTTATTTAGCCTAGACACATTGTCTTCTTGTCCTGGGACTTCATAGCTAGGTGGTTGATTCACATATACCTCTTCTTTGAGAAATCCATTCAAGATGGAAAACTTCACATCCATTTCATATACCTTCCACTTGTGTTGGGTGGTTATTATTAAGACAACCCATATAGTTTCCTTTCTTGAAATAGGAGCATATGTCTCATCATAATCTATTTCGAGCTATTTTTTTATCCCTTAACAACCAATCTTGATTTTTGCCTCTCAATTTTTCCTTTTATAGTACTTTTGGTCATATAGGTCCACTTAAATCTGATCACCTATTTACCCTTAGGTAATTTAGCTAGCTCGCCTATTTTGTTTCTCTCTACAAAATCTATTTCTTCATCCAAGGCCTTACATCATTTTTATTCTTTCACCACTTCTTCAAAACATGCAAGATCACTATGAAAAAATAAAGCAAAATTCATATTTTCATCATCATATCTTCAATTATCATAAATCTCCCTCAAATTCGTTGTCTTTCTTGGCATTAAGGAAGAAAGGGTTGGATTTGAACTGTTGTTGGAGCTACCTGACTGAGGAATATGTTATGAACTTGATGTAGATGAAGTGTTGCCAAAGGCTCACTACACTGATCTATGATTGCTTTAGCTTGACTATCTTCATTTCCACCTTCTACATAATCCATGGTTATCATTATTGAAAGACCCAAGGTAGTGTCAATAGTGCCATCCCATGATTCATTCTCAATGAATTCAACATCCCTACTGGTCAAAACCTTCTCAGTAATAGGATTATACAGTCTATATGCTTGAGATTCTTCACTATAGCCATTGAAGATGCATTTTTATCCTTTATCATCAAATTTATGCCTCTTTTCCTTTTGCACATGAGCATATGCCATGCACCCAAATATTATTAGATGCTCCACACTATATTTTCTTTTTGTCCACGCTTCTTCTGGAATCTTATCTTGTATGACCTTTATTGTACACATGTTTAACAAGTATATTGTTTTTTCTATAGCTTCACCCCAAAACTCATTTGAAAGTCTATTGGATTTCAACATGCTTACAGCCATCTCCTAGATGGTTCTATTCTTCCATTTTGCCACTCCATTTTATTGTGGAGTGTGCATGTTGGTGAATTATTCTCCAATGCCTTCATTCTTGTGAAAACTCAAAAATTCTTTATAGATATACTCTCCCCCTCTATCTATTCTTAGGACCTTGATGAAGTGCCCACTTTGTTTCTCAACCAATACTTTGAACCACTTAAAATTTTCAAAGACTTTAGATTTATTCTTTAAGAAATAAACCAAATTCTTCTTGTTGTAGTCATGTATGAAGGTCAAGAAATATGCATTCTTGGAGAAAGTGATTGTTTTCATTGGGCCACATAAATCTGAGTGCACCAATTCTAATGGTGCTTTTGCCCTCCTAGACATCCCTGATTGAAAAGTCCGCCTATGTTTTTTTCCTAAGATGCATGCCTCTATTGGTAGATTAGAAAGAGAGCCGAATACAAATTTTGTACACAAAAATAATATTATATTTTCATATGTTTTCATATTTGATACAATATAAATTAGCTATTATATAGCCATCAAGATAGCAAAACTACTTTCTATAACATAGGATCTAATGACCCAAAATAGTCACAGGTAACAACAAATCTTACTGGAATATATATTTGGATAATAACAAACTAAAATATTAATTAATAACATTATTAAATCCTAACATTCACCCCCTTAACATTATTAATTCCTAACACCCCCTTAATTCAAACACGGTAAAACGTTTTTACACTCTTCGTGTAGCCTACTCACTTTCTGAGGTGGCATGCCATCTTTGTGGATTCATGGTCTTGGTGACACCTTGGTTTTTCCTTGCAAGATTATCACAAACCTAGAAGTGATAGGAATACATCTATCTGCTAACACCTTCAATTATTTTTAGGATTACCACAAACCGATATGGTTTTTTACTGTAGGCTGACCACGAACCTAGAGGTCGCAAGAGGTCTTGATTATTTTATAGACTTTGGTGGTTTCTCGGATTTTCAAAAACAATTTTCTAAAAACCAAACAGTACTTTAGTGATTTTGTTCCCCACAATGTTCTTCATTAGGAGATACCAAATTGGAAAATAATGCTAGGTATTTTCATTAAAAACACAAAATGTAGAAAAAAAAATGAGGACTAAATCCTCATAACCTTCTATAGCCTCTATACGTAATTGTTGTCACTCAATCTCGCATAGCATATATATTTGTTACTGCCACTGGTAATCATCCTCGGCATAGTCGATTTGGTGCAGAGCACACCACACTTAAAAAAGAGAAAAATACATCACACCACACACAACGTCACTATAACAATGATGTGACCCCATTGTAAGCAACTCAAGAGAGGATGTCAATTGTCCTCCGGCCTCCATGTATCCCCCAACCTCCAGTAAGTTGTTATTTAATGAAAGATAATTTGAAACTCATTTTACAATAATGAACATCATTTACAAGAATAATACATCCATTAAGATAATTTTTAATTGATAAATTTTAAAACCGACTTTATACAACATAGTGACTATTATGATACTTTAGATTTTTGACAGAGAACTTTTTAACTTATAAACCCATTTAAAAAAAAATTAACTACTGAAAATATGATTCGACTAAAAATAATAATTGACACATCATTACCTATTAACTTATGTAAAACATAACGAAGACTACTTTATTTTTTAACACTTCAAAAAATAGCCTATTAACAGTAAAACAATAATACCAAAGAACTTGTAACATTGGCATGGACATGAATGAAATGCGGCTGGCCGACTTAAATAACTATAAACATAACTTAACGCTTATAACTCTTTAATGAGACAAAATAAAAGACCCAACTTAAAATCCTAGATTAGAATAATAAACAAATAATAAAAACTTATTGACTAAAGATAGTTGGCGATATGGAGGAATCCAATGTGGATAGCTCGACAGCTAGGAGGCGATGTGGACAACATTTGAATCGGGAACCACTTCATGAAAAGAACAGTTTGATGAAATCTGCCGATTATTTGGGCGGCGCCGTGGGAATGCAAAATTCAATGAAAATCTGGTTCGATGCAATTGCTAACCTATTGAAATGTTGGTTGATGGCAGATCTAGTAATTGTTGAAAAAAGAATGACAGAACATGTAACTTCATCCAGACTACAGATTATAACAAAATTAGCACAGCATAATCCACCAGAATATCTACAACCAAAATTATACGTAGTCAATGAATGATCCATAGAGTCAGAGAAGTGGATGGCAAGATATGGCATGACAACATGAATCAGCATCTTGATATTGACATTAGAACACCGTTATTTGGAGGGAGACGTATTTTGTTTGAGCTTTATCCAAGCTGTGAAGGAAATGATGCAGATCAGATCACCCTTGGTGTGAAACAAGAATACCAAAGGACATATCTACATGACAAGTCTACAGATGCATCTAAACGCGAGTTGGTAGAGAAGACGATGATTCGGTATGAGGACACGTCTGCCTTTCACAATTATTGCCCACCGTACCTATTTCAATGCTTCTAGGCTTGTGTCTTCTTCTATTTTCCATCTGCTTTAGCAGATTGACCAAATGAAGGCGTCTTAACACCAGGCATCTTCCACAGCTGTAATGCATGTGAGGTGTGTATGCTTTAGGCTTGGATGCGCTCACAGTATTCTTCTACACTTGGCTGCATCGGCTCTGATAAAATGTTTTTTCATTCACAGGGCAGAGCAACAATACAACTTCCCCTTAAAAGTCATTACACTTCCATCGCACACAGGGTTATAAATGACTTTGATACACACTGTTGGCAGTTTAGAGAGAGAGCTGAATACAAATTTTGCACATAGAAATAATATTATATTTTCATATGTTTTCATATTCCATACAATACAAATTGGCTATTATATAGCCATCAAGATAGCACAACTACTTCTTATAACAAAGGATCTAATGGCCCAGAATAGTCACACGTAACAACAAATTTTACTGGAATATATTTTTGGATAATAACAAACTAAAATTCTAATTAATAATGTTATTAAATCCTAACAGCCTCTCATTTTCTATCAGGTTATTGTTGGTAGTCCCTTAACCATATTTTTCCTCAACAAACGACTTAATCTAGAATAACTTAAATGCCCATACGTCAAATGCTAGAGTCAGGATGTATCTTTGATGATTGTATTGAATGTTGATGTATGCTTAGGAAAACTAGTTTGCATCTTGAGCAGAAACATGCAGTTCTTTGTTATTTGAACCCTAGCAATCTTTCTATTGCTTCCATCCTTACCAAAGATCGTGCACTCTCCATTTTCCATCATGACTCTATATCTTTTTTGGACCAAATTTCCAATGCTTAAAATATTGTGTTTTAACTTTGGAGCATAGTATACAACCTGGATTTATCTTCTTTCACCTCACTTGATGCAAATGATGATGGTCCCTCTACCCACAACTAGAACTTTTTCATTCTTAACCATCTTGATCTCACATTGAATGTTCATATCAATAGAGGTAGACAAGCTCCCATTACCACTCATGCAGTTACTAAAAATATTGTTCAAGATCCAAACTTCATCATTGTTCTTCATAGCAATATTACATATAATGAACATGTTTGGAGAATGTTCATATTCATTTATTTGCTCATTAGCTATATTTACCTTTTGTCTTGATTGGTCACGATGCTTCTTCATACATTCACTGGATAAATGACCATACTTGAGACAATAGTAATATTGAACATTACTTTTGTCATACCTTTGATTTGATGTAATGCTTCTCTTCTTGTTTGGGAGTCCGACTCTAAGCTACTTGGTCCTTCTTGACTGCTTCAGCTTGCTTTTTGATAGTAGCTTCTTCCTCTTCCTCTACCTCTAAAGCTTTTGCCTCTATTTTCACTTCTTCTCCCCCTACCTCTGAAACTGACCTGAGCCTTGAAGGTTTGTTCTAGGGAAGAAGGTCTGGATTTGTTCAATCGGTGATCGTGGGTTTGTAGGGAACCCATCAATTCGTCCACTGTCATCCTTGAAAAGTATTTAGCCTCTTCAATTACAATGACAACCAGATCAAATCTTAATGGCAAACTCCTCAGGATATTTTCAATGATCCTTTGATCTTCCATAATTTTACCATTAATCCTTAACCAATTTTTTAGGCTAAAAATTTTAGTATGAAAATTTGAAATGGACTTACCATCATTCATCTGAAGAGTTTCAAAATCTCTTCTCAGTATTTGAAGTTTGACCAACCTCACCTTCTCAATCCCTTTGTAGGTGTTTTAAAGAATCTCCCATGCCTCTTTTGAATAGTTTGTTATTGCTATTCTAGGGTATATGGCTTCTACCATAGTTGTCTCAATCAGATTCAAGGCTTTTGCATCCTTCCTTTGATTCTCCTTCAACTAGGTCTTTTGGGCATTTCATAATGCATTGTAGGTAGCTTGGTCGGTCACATCTATGAATCTAGTGACCACACACTCCCATAAATCATTGTTTGCCATTATCATCTTCATCTTCTTAGCCCATACATCATAATTTTGACTGTCAAATATTGGTGAATATTGCCATTTTTTTCCATTTGTTCTAATCATGCTTCTCTTCTCCTAAAGCTGATGTCTGCCCATGATCTGTAAAGGATGTGGTGTTGTAAATCAGACTTGTAATGAAGCTTTTACGACCTCCTCGGCTCCTTTGAGTAGAATATAAGAAAAACATTAACCTATCTAAAAACTTCATAGTTTAAAAATGGGATCACTCCTATCTACTAACTTGGAGGACTTTTACTAGATGATCTTGAGGAGAGTTCACATACTTCTAGCCTGACATCTTCAGCTTCATTTCAATGAACTAGCTTAACAAGGATTTATAGGGACCCAGACACGAGCTATATAGGCTCGGTGTCGCTAACTGGTCCTTCCATTTTTAGTTCAATGCTTAGCAGCGATTGGTGATTCTCCTTTGACTTCCATGATGTACAGAGTCTTTCTCCATGCTTTTATTTGGTCTGTTGTATGAATTTAGCAATGGCTCCTTGGTATAATATCATCGTCTCTCTCTTCATCGGCTGCCACCATCGTTGAACTCCTTGGCTCTTTCCTCCCACGTCTTCTGCTCTCTTTTACTCGGCTCCTGCACTCTTGGCTGCAGCTTCTCTTCTGGAGTCTTCTTCAGTCTCCTTGTATGAGCAAAACAAGCATCCAAATATTTCTCTTCCATCCAAAACTGTAGATCACCGATCCCAAGCGGCTTCACTTCTCAAGCAGACATCGGCTGCTAAAGTTAGTGTTGCTGATATGGAGGCTGACTCCTTTTGCAAGCATGATTTCTCCCAAATTGCTCTTCTACCCTGATCTTGTGGCGATGATACCAGACTATTAGCCCAAATGAAAAAGATTGTATATTTCATTGCATGCTTAAAACATTACAGTCACCTCAATTAAATAGAGTGATTAGCACTGGACATGACAATGCATGTATACCAAGCTATCAGAATACAATTAATACAAGTACGGATTGACATGCAGTTTCGGTAGGTATAGATAAACATTCCATCAACATGACTATGAAGGTCATTTTAAACTATCAGTGGCAGAGAAGTATAGTCTTCCATTCCGTGCAAATGGAGGATTGTCAGAAGAGGAGCATCAATGGGAGTAGGTGTGGTTAAAATATTCAACAATAAATATATATGTACCAAATTTCATGTTTTTAATGGTGTATGTGATTAAAATATTCAACAATAAATATATATGTACCAAATTTCGTGTTTTTAATGGTGTATCAATAATAAGTCCAAGAGCCTCGCAAAGGTATGTATAAAATGTATTAATCCCAAATAAATGATAGTCTTGAGGGTTCCATAATAATTGAAAGATTCTTTGTTGAAGCTGTGGGAGGACGCAAAAATTCTCCCATGATTCCAGCCAAGGAAATCCCAACTATTCTTTTTGTTAAAGAAGAAATTAAAGCCATTGTTGTGAGGGAAGAATGGCTAACTATGCAGGGACTGATTTCTAAATTTGAAGGGTTGTGGCCAACTCTATTATCTCTCCATGAGTAGATCTCATCACAGTGGCAAGATATAGTGGAAGGTAAGATGCAGATCTGCAACTGTTCTAAGGCTTTTTCATTCTGATTTTTAATTCAATAGCACGTAAAAAGTCTATTTTCAAAAACAATGTTTGGAATTGGGATAACCATACTTTGTTGGTAAAGCCTTGGCATCCAAAATTTAATGCCCAAACTGAAATTTTTAATGATAAATCGATTTGGATCAAACTCTCAATCTTCCATATCAGTTTTGGGATGATATGGTATTTGCAGCAATTGGAAATACAATTGATGATAAGGGATACACCACTTTTGCCCAATTTTTCAGTTATGTAGATTCTTCTAAAGATCTACCTGCTCTAGTAGAACTGAGAGTGGGGGAAAAAATGGATGCAATCCTTGGATTATGAAGGGATTTTCTTTAGATGCAGAAGATGTTTTAAAACAGGACGTCTTGTAAATGACTGTCTGAGCTTCAAATTCAAAAAGATGGTATCGTAGTGGAAAATTGCAGAAATTGAATATATTATAGTTCCAACTGCGAATAATAATGGAAGTGATCATGAAAGATCAAATTCAGAGATCCATTTCAACGCAAAAGAACATAATCAAATTAATGAGACATTTGTTGTGATGATCATCATGAATAGAAAGTATAAATAATGCAACAACGTTGTCTTTGATCAATATAATTTTAAATATATCCGAGGGACGTGGGGCTGGGCTGGGCTTGCTTCGGTGCAAAATCAAATTATTTAAAATATTAAGAATACATTTAAGAAATATGAATATGGTCGTATTTCATATGTTTATCATAAACATATTGTTTATGTACAACGAACCACTCTTATCTTTCAATGAGTAATGCGTTGAACAGTTTCATTTAAAGCATGTGGCATTTTTTTTATATATGTACAAAATTCCAAGTTTTTAATGGTGTATCGATAATAAGTCCAAACCCCTCTCAAAGGTATGTATAAAAGGTATCATTCCCAACTAAATCGCAGTCTCGAGGGTTCAATAATTATAACTAGGGTTACCTGTGTCTATGTCTATGTCTGTACAAAGAAATTAGAAATTATGGCTGTTGGAGACTGGAGTTAATTTCTCCACTCCTCATGCATGCAAGCAGTTAGTTGCAGTTGAGCAATCAGTTAGTTTACATTCAGTTAGTTAACTGATAGTTAGAGATCAGTTAGTTTAAGTAGTTAACAAACAGTTAGTTAAACTGTTGGAGAAGCAATTTAGTCTCAGTTAGCATGGAGTTAATTTTAGTTAGTTATGCAGTCTATTTTCAATTATTTTTTTATTCAAAATCTATTTAAAGACGCCTTGGGCGCAGCATTGTAAGAAAAGGAAAATTGAAGATCAATAAAATCTTTTTCTTCAAGAAATTGCAGTAGCAAGTGGTTCTGTTTTTATTTTCTTATTTCAGAGCTTATTTTTTCTGCTCTTTTAGTTTCTACAAATTGGTATCAGAGCAGGTTAGAGATCGTGAGAAAAGAGCCAGCAGGTTGGGAGCGCCAAGGAGAAGCGCCTGGTTGGGAGAGTAAGCAACAGTCATGAACAGAAGAAACGCGCAGTCAAAGCACAGGCTGACAAACCGGACTGACATCGGTAATTTAACCAACGTCGGCAGTAAGCGCAGGAGAGCATGACCGACATCGGCAACACAATCGACATCAGCACTATCCAACTGACCGACCTCCGCAGATCCACCGATGACTGTGACTGTGTGACTAGAAAGAGAATTTAGTCGCTTCAGCAATTGACATGGTAGTGAAGAACAGTATTTCACAGCCTCAAATTCCCATTTTTAATGGTAAAAATTATGATTTCTGGGCAATTAAGATGAAAACATTGTTTTGCTCACAAGAAGTTTGGGATTTGGTAGAAAGTGGTTTTGTAGAACCGCAGGACGAGGCAGCCCATCTAGCATTAACTCAAGCACAAAAGGACGGGCTTAAAGAGAATAGAAAAAAAGATGCAAAAGCTTTATTTATAATCTAACAGGGATTGGATGAATCGATTTTTTCCAGAGTTACAGCGGCAATAAGATCTAGAGAGGCATGAAAAATCTTGGAGAATACCTATGAAGGTAATACAAAGGTAAAAATTGCTAAATTGCAATCTCTTAGGTGAAGTTTTGAAAATTTGAAAATGAATGATTCAGAATCTATAGACCAGTTTATGGGTCAAGTGTTGAATATAGTGAATCAAATTAGATCTAATGGAGAAACTATCGCGGATCAGAAGATTATAAAAAAAATACTCAGAAGTTTACCCAATAAATTTGATGCAATAGTTGTAGCCATTAAGGAAATCAAGGATTTGAAACAGTTATCTATAGATGAATTAATGGGTTCTTTGCTAACACATGAATCTAGAATGAATAGAAATAACAACACTTCTCTTGAGAATGCTTTCAAGTCATAGGTATCATTTGGTAGAGGAAGAGGAAGAGCAAGGTCAAACTTCAGAGGAAGAGGCAGAGGCAGAACTGGAAGGAACAATCCAAATCAAGGTGAACAAAGTAATCAAAACTAAAGCAGTAGAGGACGTGGCAACAATCACTTCCAGCAAAGTTCACAAAGGTTTGATAAATCAATATTCAATGTTATTATTGAAAAAAATATGGACATTATGCAAGTGACTGCAGAATGAAACAAAGATATGTGGACAAACAGAATGTTAATTACACAGGTGAATCTAGTTCTAACCTAGGTGAAACTAGTCTATTTCTCACTTGTCATGTTACTCAAAAAAAGGCTAGAGATATTTGGTTCCTAGATAGTGATGCAATAATCATATGACAAGAAATAAACAATTTTTTGCTAGTCTTGATGATTCTGTAAGATCTGAAGTTAAATTAGGAAATGATATCAAAGTGGATGTAATGGGTAAAGGTGTCATAAATGTTTTGGCAAAGAATGGTGAAAGAAGGTTTATACCTGATGTTTATTTTGTACCTAGACTAAAACATAATCTTATGAGCATTGGATAGTTAGTACAGAAAGGTTATAGAATATCTTTTATGAATAATGTTTGCACAATACTGGACAAGTTTTCAAGTGACAGGTTGATAGGAAAAGTGGAGATGACCAAGAATCGGATGTTCCCTCTTTGAATTCAGTGCATCCAAGGAGAAGAGGAAGCCCACTACAAATCCATGCAACTAGACCAATCATGGCTATGGCACTTAAGGTATGTACAATTACATTTTGGAGGTTTGAATTTGTTATAGAAGAAAAATATGGTGAAGGGTTTACCACCAATAGAAAAGCCAGAAAGTTCATGTGACAGTTGTATTCTGGCAAAATAGCATAAAGAGAGCTTTCCAGTAGGAGCCTCATATAGAGCAAAGGTAATATTAGAGTTAGTCCATAGTGATTTATGTGGACCAATGCAAACTACATCACTTGGAGGTAGTACTTATTTTCTAACATTCATTGATGACTTTAGCAGAAAGACGTGGATATATTTCCTCAAAAATAAGTCTGAAGCCTTTGGAAAGTTTAAAGAATTCAAGGCAATGGTTGAAAAGCAGAGTGGCCGTTACATCAAGGTACTTAGATTAGATAGAGGAGGTCAATATATGTCTAATGCATTTCAATATTTTTGCAGATATCATGGCATCAAGCAATTGTCTACAAGGTACACACCACAACAGAATGGTGTAGTAGAAAGAAAGAATAGAACAATCATGGAGATGGCAAGAAGCATGTTGAAAGCCAAACACTTGTCAAATGAATATTGGGCAAAAACAGTAGCATGTGTAGTGTATATTTTGAATAGAAGCCCAACAAAGAGTGTCAGAGATTGAATTCCACAAGAAGCATGGAGTGTTAAGAAACATAGTGTACATCATTTCAAAAAAATTGGTTGTATTGCATATTCTCTTATACCATCTAAATTGAGAAGAAAACATGATGATAGAGGTGAGAAATGCATTTTTATTGGCTATTCTGAAGAATCAAAAGCTTATAAGTTGTATAACCCTATTTCAACGTAAGTGATTATTAGTAGAGATGTTGAATTTAAGGAAGAAGAAGCATGGGATGGTAGCACCATCACAATTGGAGCACCAATTCCATAAATTGAAGAAGAATTTGAAGAATAAAAATTTGCAAGGAGATCAATTCTCTCCACATGTAGGAACAAGCACTCCAATAAGAACACCTAGGAGGTATGAAAAAGGTGAATCATCTGGACATGCATGTAACCCTACTCTAAATTCACAAGTAAGTGATGAATCAGATCCAACTCTTGCTACTTTAAGATCGAGAATTAAAGGTAAGAAAATGAGAAGTTTGAATGAGATTTATAATCAAGAAGAAGAGAAATTAGATTTGGTTTCAAATTTTGCTCTTTTCACTCATGATCATATGTATTATGAAGAAACAATTAATGAAGAACATTGGATAAAAGCAATGGATGAAGAGATGAATGCCAATGAAAGAAATCAAACATGGGATCTAACTACTCTACTTGAAGGTAAGGATTGTATAGTAGTCAAATGGGTTTTTAAGACTAAATTTGATGCAGATGGAAATGTTGAAAAGCACAAGGCAAGGTTAGTAGCAAAATATTTTGCACAAGAACATGGAATTGACTATAATGAAACATTTGCACCAGTTGCTAGACTTGATACTGTTAGAATGGTATTATCAATAACTTCTCAAAATAATTGGTATGTATATCAAATGGATGTAAAATCAGCTTTCTTGAATAGTTTTCTAGATGAAGAAGTGTATGTGAAACAACCCACAGGTTATGAATTGGAAGAACATGAAGAAAAAGTCTATAGATTGAAGAAGGCCCTTTATGGTCTCAAGCAAGCACCAAGAGCTTGGTATAGCAGGATTGATTCTTATATGATAAATAGTGAGCCTACTTTGTACACAAAAATTAACAAAGAAGGTCAGATTTTGATTGTGTGTTTATATGTTGATGATTTGATTTTTACTGGAAATTTGTCTGTAGACACTTTTAAATCAACAATGAAGAAAGAATTTGAAATAACAGATTTGGGATTAATGAATTATTTTTTAGGCATAGAAGTTGTACAATCAAAGAAGGGAATATTTATTTGTCAAACTAAATATGCAAAGGATGTGTTAAAGAGATTTAAGATGTTGAATTGTAAACCAACACCTACACCAGTTGCTACAGGGATCCAACTTAGCAAAGAAGACAAAGGATTTAATGTTGATTCTATAACATTCAAAAGATTAGTTGGCAGTTTGATGTATCTTACAGCTATTAGACTAGACATCATGTATGGGGTTAGTTTAATCTCAAGATTCATGAAGTCACCAAAAGACTCACATTGGCAAGTTGGAAAAAGGATATTGAGATATGTGGCAGGAACTATAGATTATGGAATTTTATATTCCACAACTAACGATTTTAGTTTGATTGGTTTTACTGATAGTGATTTTGCAGGTAGCGTTGATGATAAGAAGAGTACTTCTGGACATGTCTTTCTTCTAGGCACAGGTGTGGTCACATGGGCATCCAAAAGATAGCCTATAGTGACACTTTCATCAGCTGAAGCAGAGTATGTAACAGCCACATCAGCAGCATGTCAAGCAACTTGGATGAGAAGAATATTGAAAGATTTATTACAAGCACAGGAGTCAACACCAATCTTTTGTGACAACAAATCAGCAATCGCATTATCAAAAAATCATGTTTTTCATAAGAGGAGCAAGCACATTGATACAAGATTTCACTTTATCAGAGAGTTAGTGAACAATGGAGAAATCCATATGGACTTTTCCAGATCTGAAGATCAACTGACAAATATATTTACAGAGGCATTAGCAAAGGCAACCTTTGATTATTTAAGACAAAATTTAGGCATTGTAAATGCTAAAGTTGTAAGTGGTAGAAATTAAGGGAGAGTGTTGGAGACTGGAGTTAATTTCTCCACTCCTCATGCATGCAAGCAGTTAGTTGCAGTTGATCAATTAGTTATTTCACATTCAGTTAGTTAACTGATAGTTAGAGATCAGTTGGTTTAAGTAGTTAACAAACAGTTAGTTAAACTGTTGGAGAAGCAATTTAGTCTCAGTTAGCATGGAGTTAATTTTAGTTAGTTATGCACTCTATTTTCAGTTATTTTTGGATTCAAAATCTATTTAAAGATGCCTTGGGCATAGCATTGTAAGAAAAGGAAAATTAAAGATCAATAAAATCTTTTTCTTCAAGAAATTGCAGTAGCAAGTGGTTGTGTTTTTGTTTTCTTATTTTAGTTCTTATTTTTTCTGCTCTTTTAGTTTCTACAATGGCTCGAGTGCATCCTCACTCTTCCTTCTCCTCTCCCACTGTTTTGATCGATCATAATCACAAATATTATTCAACCTCATCTACCACCTTCAGTGATTGGAAGAAATCCCTGTTACTAAGTCGAAAGGGATTCACAGTGTTTGATTCAGCGGGACATCTGATTTTTAGAGTGGACAATTATGTATATAATACCAAAAACAAAGTACTTCTCATGGATGATGCAGGCCAAGTTCTTATTACAATGTGGCGGAAGGTATGTCTCGTCTTTCATCTTTCTTGTTGCTTAATTAACCTCCTCCCCAACGTCTAATGTCTAATCTTTAGTTTTAATTCATATGATAATTATAGCAGAGATGGAGTGTTCACAATAGATGGGAAGCATCCAGAGGAGACGCTGATGAGTGTGAGAAGCCCATTCTAAGCATTTCAAAGTCATCATGCTTCTCAAACAAAACCGCAACCAATGTATATGTAAACGTAAATGGCAATAATCATATTAAACATTGCGATTACTAGATGGAAGGGTCGTTGTCCAAGCCATGTTGTACAATATTCAGTGCCCCCGGAGACATTATTGCATAGGTACATTTTAAACAGTTGAGAATATTTTTTCAATTTATTAGAATGGCTTGAGAGTTTGTTTTGAAACTGATGAAAAGGGGGCATGTGGCGCAGGTTAAAAGAAAGCATGCCAATGCCAAATCCGACATAATGTATACAACGTGAAGGAGAAATGAAGTGTTTGTTACCAACATATCAATAGAATTTGATGTTTAGTTTTTTATCATGTTACTTCACTTATATACGAACACTTAAAGTAATATGTTATGCAATGTTTGGCAGTATTCGAGCAAACCTTCCTAACACACAAAACTTAGTTAGGATAATAATAAAAAGAGATTAAATTTATATCAAAAGATGGCTATGAGAATAGTGGAATGTAATTGGATGGGTGACAAACATACTCTATCTTTGGTGATTTTCGTATTGTTGATGTAGAGTCTTTCTCAGTAACATAATTATTTTATTACTGATCATGTGCTTAAGATGAGTATGCAAGTGCCTCATTGTTAAGTGAATGGTCGGGCTCATCCACATTGGGGTCATGGGATGGGATTAGGGTAGAAAGCTCAACACTTCCCTCACTTGTGTTCTAATCATTTCAATGTAAACCTATGTATTATTGAGATGGTGGACTAGGGCTATTATTGATGTACTACCAATCAATTTGCATGAATATACTAATAATTTGAATGATCAATAAAAGTGACTAACAATTTACATGTTTAATGAGAGTATAGATAATTTAGTAAATATAATTTGAGATATTAGTGACAATGTTCGTCAACTATATCAAGTTTAATCAGATAATAAGTTGAGTTCACAAATTTCATGGACCACACACGCTAACCACAATGGTAGTGGTACCAAGCTGCAAGCTGGCCAGTCGCCTGGAAAATATTTACACAAAATGTAATCCTGTGCAAAAGTAGATCATAAGATGATGAAATGGTTGCATTATTTATTAAGGCCCGGATTGTGAAAGGAATTTCTCATATCGAACTCCTGCAAAAGATAGATTTTGTGGTGATGTATAGTTCTCGGTGATATATTTGTGTATTTCATGCACCAATTGTACTCACTGCATATCATTTTCTGCTATTATGAATATTTTTAAAGGTCCAATATGATGTGTTTATGAACCAAAATTTATACGGTACACATATAGCTTTAATATAACTATTTCAAAAATACTACTTGAGACATATCAATCATTTAAGGTTTTATTTTTATATTTTTCACATATTATAATTGTTAATAATTTTATATATTTTAATTGAGAAATGGAATTTTTCTAAGGGAGAGGTTTTCAAGAACCATCTTGTTAATGAGCAAGCTGAGGAGGACGAGTTGGACTAGGAGTTAGAAGACATTATGGAAGATCTATTGGAAGAGACTAGGGTCTTGTAATGATCAGAACTTGATCCCGAACATTGACCTAGCTCAAGTTTGTTGATCTTTGGAGGAATGTGGTAGTAGAAATCCTTAAAACCAACCATCTTCAGTCTAAGGTGGCTTCTTGGCAGAATGTGTGGGTGGCTCAGGAGTTAGGGTTGGATCCTCATCCTCCCATCTAGGGGATGCGTTTAGGAATTGAGGCTCTTGATTCATTTCCTAATCTTATTCCTTCTTCATATCCATAGTTTTTCTTGTAGAAGATTGAGGTTACGATTGGGTTAGAGGCTCAAGAGGAGTTTGGCAGCTTGGTTCTACACTCTAATTTGTTCTTATCATAGGGTTTGCAGGTAGAGGTCTTCCCTTGCACCAACCCTTTTCATATTACTTTTGTTTCTCTATTTTTAATGGATGTTGATGGTATTGATGTGGGTTTTCCCTGCCTGAGAGATCAATGGCAGTTAGGCATGCTCTTTTTGGCTTGACTGGTTCAAGGGTTTCACCTCTTGGTGATTATTATGTCTCCTCTAATTTTATTGGTTATGGCTTAGTTCTCTCCCTCTGATAGAATCCTCTTGGTGGTTTTGTCTTTCTCTTGTATGAAACAAGTATTTATGCAAGTTCTATACTATTGGTGGGTTAGATGGTTTTTGGTCTGGTTATTTCAGTTCAAGCTTCTATGCCTTTGTTGTATATTTATTTCATGGAAGCCACTCTTTTTGGATTGCTTACTCTATAGGGTTAAATGAAACCACATTATTTCCATTTCCCTATTTCATATATTTTTCCTACCTCTGAGGGCTTGGTGCCTCTTTGTCATGCTAACTAGGGTCTACCCCTTCTACTAGTGGAGAGGTGTTTTTTTTTTTTTCTTTTTGTGATTTTGTGGATTATTTTGGCACTTTTGTGGCTTCTTTTTGTCCTTTTATGGATCCAATGTGTGAGTAAAGAACACCATAGGCGAATCAATGAAGTAGTTAGTGAAATATTGGAGTAAAAATATGATGAGGAGTGGTTATTGAATGTAGATAAAGAGCAGGATCATGGGCCTAGCAAAAATTTCTCATCGAGTAGGTTGAAGATCATGATCAACATGTTTGGAATGGAATGGAAGTCCATGGAGAGAGACAACCCCTATAACAAGCTCTAGTCCCTTATTTTGAAACCTCTTAGGAGGGTGTTCTCTTTGGGATAACCAAAGAACTAGTTTGGGAGGAAAAGGACTTTGAAATTTTTATCCATAACTTGACAAAGTTAGCCCTTGTTCATAAATTTGCTAGGAAGTGGCCGATAATCGGTGAAATTGAAATCTAGGTCACTGAGGATTGGGGGAGTGAGATCTATCTCAGATTCCATTGTCAGGGTTTGATTTTTTCAATTTGTCCAAATAATGAAAAATAAAAAATTATAGATATATCTTTGTATTATTTAGAGGGAGTTGGATTTTGGATTTATTTGTGGTTTGTAAATTTTGATGCTCACTTATCTAAAAGTGGTAAATATCTAGTATGGATTACATTTCTTGAAATGATGGTGGAGTATTCAGCTCACAATTACCTCAAGGTGATAGGAGACCTGTTAGTAGATTTTATTCAAATGGATCCTAAAATTAATGCCCCTAGCTTATTATGCAATAATTAGTGTGGTTATTAATCTTGACAAAGAAATCCTAGAGTGTATTTTAATTAAACCACAGGGAAGGGTTTGATTGTAGTAAGTCGAATTAGGAAATTTTCCATTCTAGTGCTTCCAATGTAAAAAATAGGGGAACATTCAAAATGTTTGTCCTTTGGGTTGAAATACTAAGTTCTCACAGACTCCAAATCAAATTTAGAAGGTCAAGCATTGCGCCCATCTAAATCCTTTTTGCTAATAAGTGGTGGAAGTTATTTTTCGAACCAGTGTGATTTTGGTGGCCTTAACTAAAAGTGATTGAAACTAGAAAAAACTATTTAAGCTCTTTTGGAAAAATTTGATAAAGGGGCTCCTCTCTCTCCTTCCATGTTAAAATGCTATTTTTGGATCTCATAAAAAAACTCAAACTATGAATTATTTGCTACAATCCTCCTCTCATGGGGATTCATAATAGGAGATGCTTTTTATAGAAAAGATAGAATGGTTTGGAAATCCCCAATCAACTGGATATCTTCTAGAGAATGAGGAAAGTTACTCGAAAAAGGATCTCAAATTCTACTCCTTTCTTTCCATTTTTCAAACAAAGTGCATTAACTCATAACCTAATGTGAGGCCTCCTACCAAATGAGCCTAATAATAAGTAAAATATCAGGTTAAAGGTCAAGTTGCAAAGGGTAAGCAAAATAAATTAACAAAACTATTTTTTTATGATAAGCAATGGTAGAAATCCCCTCTATGGAGTTTGGAAGATAATTTGTAGCAATGTTTGGTCAAGTGTTTGATATTGTCCTCTTCTCTAAATCTAGTTCTCCTTTAAGAACCAAAGTTAGATAAGGTGGAAGTTTATTCCCTTATGAATAAAATTTGGAATAGATGGAAAGGTTATTTTATGGAATCCAATGGTGCTTCCAGTGGTTTGGCACTTATTTGGTCACCTACTATTGTAAAGGTGGATCTCATCAATTCAAATACAAACTGTCATCTATGTAGGTTTTCTAATTTCAGATTAGATGTAATTTTTCTTGTTATGAATATTTATGGCCTTAACTCACATACTTTTATGCATCAATTATGCTTTGATTTCTCTTATCTCTATTCCTTTTATCTTGGAGAAAGATTTCAACTTAGAGGGGATTTTAATGCTATCCTTGACAATTTTGAAAATAATGGTGGAATTCAAAGGAGTTCTAAGTCCCAAATTGATTTTTTCAAATTTATGGTAGATAACTATCTCTTAGATATTAAGGTAAAGAATGGGACTTTATCTTGGATGAATATAAAAAAGGGTAAAATTAAATTTTCAAAAAGGTTGAATAGTTTCCTCACCTTCCCTGAGTCGCTAGAAAGAAATTCGGCAATGGAAGGTCATATCCTACCTATGTCTACTTTAGATCATGCCCTAATTGAGCTTGAAATATCTTCTAATTCTGTTGTTTCCATGTTTCATTTGAATTTCAAGTTGAT
>JARHVA010000886.1:3950000-4115000 GCA_037957365.1 Torreya grandis | reverse complement strand
TTATAATCAATTAAATTTTAGTTAATGTGATAAGTGTTTTGTACAAAATGTCAAAAATCATAAAATATAAATAAAAATATTATTTTTTAATTAATTTAAAGCATCCAAAAACATCTAAATTATTTAATGAAACCCATATACCTTTTATTTTTTTGATTGGTAATCACTTTTGATTGGAGCTAGGAACAAGTCTGCGACACAATCAAGGGCCTAGTTCCTCAAGTGATTATCTACAAAATGTATACCATATATACTAGATATTCAATATGTTATATAATACTAATAACAACCACAATATACCTCGATAATACAACCCAAATGAACTATTATACCAACAATGACCACAACTAGCCTCAAGAATACTACCAATGGCCATATCTAGCCTCATATTCGTTAGTGAGATTTGAACCTAGGGGGACTTGAACCAATCAAGATAATTTACCAACTCACCCACATTTAAGTATCACCCATATACCTTTTATTAATTTTTAGTCATATAGCTAGATTTTTTTTACAACTAACTAAAAGCTTTTATTATATATTTCTAAGTATATTTCTTTGTATTGAGAAATATTTAAAAAATAGTTCTTAATTAATTTATCAATAAAATTTTAAAATACTATAATTATTTATAATGTGTGTCTTTTTCACTATCAAATTCTATGAAGTGATGCTTCATTAATTTTGCATCAAAAGTTTTAGATGGACCCAAAGTCTTAGGCTAATGCGGAGAAACAAGTAGTTTGTAATCATTGACTCAAGTTCCATTCCATTTGTCCTATTAGACACTTGCAACAAGTGTACATGGAGATACCTTGAGCTAATGGTTGTAACTTTTCATGTGAATTTATCATAACACACCTCAAATATTATGAACCCGGGCCTACACACATGTCCCACTTCAAGAGGTATCCCTCGATTAATCTAAACATCTAAAAAGATGTTAAAATTTAATCTTTCTATCCATATTCCCATTTATTTTATAATTTGTGTATATTTAAAATGTAGATTATATGGGCTTATCAATAATTTAGTGATTCAGAAAAAACTAATTTCTCATACCTCATTGAAATTTGCTTGGTTTAAATCGATGCATTCTTGTTTAAAATTTTATCATTTCCTATTTTGTGTACCCTCATTGCTATCACATAATCTATATATGAAGTGAAAATAATCTATTAATTAACCTAAAATTAAAGTTATATATAAATCAAACTTTATTATAATTACTAATTGTTAATCTAACAATGTTGTAAGTGAGATTGTTGACTATAAATTATAAATAATAACATCAAAAATGAAAATACATGTTTTTTCATCTTCTTTTATGAATACATAAAATAAAAATATATAAATAGAAATATTAAACATGAATTTACATAACTAATTATTTCCCACACTCTATTTCGTATAATTCTTCTTAATAAAAGAATGTTAAAACAAGCCTAATATAATGTAACTTGCATGACAAGTTATTTCAAAAAACAAAAATTAAATACTAAATAAATAAATTAAAATAATAACTAAGTAATATATAATTATAATTTTAAAAGTAGACCAAATCAAATAAGGTCTACTTACATTCAAGACAAGCTCAAAATGTAAGAAGCATTGATCAACAAGTAGTCAAAACATGCAACCAACTCAACTATGGTGCTCCAAATTCCATATAAAATAGGAATTGTCATGAATACATTTTAAATTCATTTAAATAACACTAAAAACTATGACATACCTATTTGGAACTCATTTGAGTATTAAGAAAATGAATTGGACTTAAGTGAGAATTCTAGCTATTTTTGAAGAAATCCTTAGAAAGCATTAAAAAATGACCAAACAAATAATTTATGACATAAATGATTTAAATAATATTAATAAACAAACAAAATACCAAATAAAATAAATCTAACACTAATAATCATGTGCCCAAATTAACATCATACTGAGCATTCCCCATTTGATGTAAAGAGGAGAGATGCCTATCATCTCCTTATGTCTTTTATGAATCTACTTGTGTAATCCTTTGGTCATAGTATCATCAAATTAATATTCACTTCTCACATATTTATTGACAAATTGTTTACCATTAACCAAGTGTCTAGAAAAAATATGTTTGAGTTCAATATTCTTTGTTCTAGCATGGAAAATTAGATTCTTCATCAATTGTATTTCCTCATTATTATCACAAAAAATATGTGTTGGCTCAAGTTGAACCTCTCTAAATCAGTTAAATAAAGTATCATATTTAAGCCTTGATCTGTTATGGAATTTGAATTCCTTTTACTTTCTTAAAATAACAATAAATAGGCATAAATAAAGACTTGTCTAGAAAATGGTTGTTGTGGATAATCAAGGTTCTGAAAACTAGTTTTTGGCTAGTTCTGAGTGTCATCAATAGGATTATATAGTTCATTTCTTCACTAGATACTAGTTCCCTGTATAGAAAGTAGAACCATATTACTGTAGTGTCCTCAAAGTGGTAGTAGTTTCCCCTTTACAGGATTGTCCTTACTTTTTGGGAGCACATGAGCCTATTTTTTTATGTCCTATTCTTTTAAACATAAAACCTAGAGCTTTGTGTTGTGCTTGGAAAACCTAATTTGGTGTGCTAACCTTAATCTTCCTTGAAAGTACGGCAATAAAAATAGTTGTGTGTTTTTTAGTAGTATATGTTGGATATCTTCAACACCCCCTATGAAGAGAGTTACCTACATTCCAATACGCTGAAGAGGGATCAGTACCAATGTAGTTCTCCCACCTAATGCTTGATGCAAGTGCAAGTGAATGCTAGAATGAAAGTGTACATGGATGCCTTGAATGTGATTAATCTTTAAATTCTTCAAAAACGGGGCTTAGGGATGTTATAGATGTTAGTATGCATAAGTATGATAGAATAGGGATCAATACCTTAATTTTTCTCAACATGTCTTTGGTTTTAATGTGCTTTTGCATCTATTTTCCATTTATTGAATAGAGTCCAATTAGATTTGTATATATAGAGTTTTGTAGCTTGTGTGGATAAGAAAATATGCTTAGGCCAACCTTAGAAGGAGCACAAATTTGAAAAAGTATCCATTTGGAATAGTTATGGCTAAGGATAGCAGTGCCCATTTGGGGACACTAGCACCATGTGCTTGTAGTGTCCTAAATGTCATGTTAATGTCTACTTAGTAGACCAACGAGCAATTTGGGTTGGGATATAAGAAGATAGTTTGGGGACTATGTTTTGACTGAATCTAGGTGACTTTGGTCTACTTATTGACTAAAAAAGTGTGTCTAAGGCTCTAGGATGGATCTACAGCTAAGCTAGGAATAGGATAACTCAACCGATACTCTAAGCATCTAATTACCACATTTAGACCTGATTACAAATTTTTTTGGCGTGTGTCTAGATCATATTTTATTTTTTACAATTATATATTTTTTTAATTACCTCTATTAAATTAATAATCATTACTTCTCTTTAAAATAATATCATTATCTTAAATTACTATAAATTACAATTTTTTTTGGCATGTGTCTAGATCATATTCTATTTTTTACAATTATATATTTTTTAATTACCTTTATTAAATTAATAATTATTACTTCAGTTTAAAATAATATCATTATCTTAAATTACTATAATTTTTAATAAGGCATTAAATGTAATTGAATTGGAAATATCCATTTCTTATATTTTTACATATAGTAAAAAAATGAGACACAATGGTAACTTATATTAAATGCTCCAATATCATTTTAAATGGGTTTATATAGATTATTAATTGAATCCATTAATTATTTCATAGAAAAATATCTCAGGATTGTAATTTGGTTAAATCCTATAATAATAATAATAATAATAATAATAATAATAATAATAATAATAATAATAATAATAATAATAATAATAATAATTTTGATACAAGGGTGGCTTATAATACATTTCACAATTAAAAATCTTTGCCAATAAGGATCAAGACTAAGAAAATTGTCATCACCCTTTCTTTGCCAAGCAATTGGATTAGTTCTTGAATGACACACTTTTGTTGAATGCCCCAATTTATGGGATTTTTCACACATCAAAGCTGATCTTTTGTATTCAATCTACTGTGTTCTTACTCCATAAGGTGTGTGTAGTACTATAAAGTTTGACAATTCTTGATTTATGAAGATGTTCACACAGAATCTAGTGTGAACTAGTTTAGTTCATGCCTTGGTAGCTAAGTCTAATGCTATGAGATAATCAAATGATTTAGTTATGATTGAAAATAGATATTCTTCCTAAAACTCTTTTGGAAGGCTTGGGAGTCTAACCTAGATGGGCATTTGATTTATATTTTCCTTTTAAGGCCTGAAGCTTGGTTCCCATTTCTTGAGGAAAACCCCAATTTACCAAAAATCCATGGTCTTCTAGCTAGAATGTTGGCACTATCTTCTAGGTTATTAAATCTAATCATAAAGAAACAATTCACCATTTCTAGGATTTCCATATGTCCCTTTGTGACCCATTTCTTTGCCTACATTTTGAAAGAATCTATGTTGGGTCTACACCCATAAACCTACCCATAAGAACATGATTCATCCTTGAGGAGGCTCGATTTATGAGAGCTAGAGTGATTTCAACATCAATGATTTTTCTATATTTATGGTTTTTAGATATTCTAATGGTTTTATCTCTTTTTTACCCATCATGCCCTTCAGTCTATCACACCAAGAGGATATTCTAGATGATGTCTTGGGTGAATGGGGGTCAAATGACTTACCATTTTCTAATAAGATTCCTTGTGTTAGTTTTTCAACTAATAGTGTTTCTAACTTGGAGGCCCAGATGCTAGTCCTTTCCTCATTTCCAGTGTCTTTCTCCCTCTTCGAATCTAGATATGAAATTATGATTTCCTTCCCATTGTCTTCTACTACTCCTACACTAGATCCATTACCTTTTGCCTTTTCCTTCACTAGTTCCTTCTCTATCGCACCTCTAATTTAATAAAACTTATTGAAATAGAAAAAAATATATAAATATTTAAATGGTCATTATATTACAGGTAATGTAGATTATATAAACATATAACTATTTAAGATAATGATATTATTTATGGTAGAAGCTAGACACATGCTAAACTAAACTTGACCTAATTAATACATCACTATGGGTAGACATTTAGGTTTCTTTCAAGAAGTTAGAATCATAAATCACTCCTAAAAATATTTATGAAAAGGATCAGACTTCAAATCAAGATTAAGGTGATAAGATCAATTTAGGGGAGGCATCTATAGAGGTACAAAACTCTATGATCACATCGGGAAAAGAGGATCAAGGCAAGATAGTTATAGATATTCCAAGCACCAAGGTGGACTCAATCAATACATTTTCAGCTCAAATAGCCATAGTAGAAAGTTTGCCTCAGGTTAAAGGTAAGACAGTGTAGGCAATAAGAGTGGAAAGTACTAATACAGTGAAAATATCAAATGTAGAAGACACCAATGCCAAGTGTGTGGATGACACGAATAAGGATAAGAAAGAAGTAAGTCACATAAATATCTCTAGGAAAAAATAAGAAAATTTTACAATCTACATTCATACTCAAAACAACTTTCAATTACTAGACCAGGATATAGACGTCAAAGATTGGAATGATCAAGAATTATATTTAGAAGATATTATTATAGATGAAGGAAATAAGAGGATAGAGGAAATGGAATATGACATGAGGATTGTTAGGGTGTGGAGCTAAAAGCTACACCTTAAGGCAAACAGATAGGAGGGTTTCTAGCGCAAGCAGTCGCCGGCGTCGGCAGGCAACACCGACGTCGGTCATGGGACGCAGAAAGGAAACCGGCGACGGCAGGGGGTCGGCCGACGTCGGTCATCTCCAGGAGGGCAGGGACCGACGTCGGTCACCTGTAGCGGTCTGAACTGCTGTTTACGAACAGTCAGTTAAGTGAACGCAAAGTTTGCATGGTAAAGGCTTGTTCGAAGCCTTGAGCCGCAAGTCTAGTCAGTGTATGCATGAGATCTATATAATAGACTCATGGGCTGTATTGTTAAGTGGAGAATTTGGAGAAGAGCTATGTGAAGCTTGGAGAGTTCTTCCCATGGTGGAATCAAGTAGGATTCCCCATGTGTGTTTAAGTAAGATCAGGTTTGACTTGCAGGGGTGTATGGATGCGAGGTTCAGAAAGGAGATCAGCGCGGGGACGTTAGATCCAAGGTGACAGCAATACATCAGCAAGGTCATGGAGAGATCTACTTGGAGTACGGTTGTGTACTCGATTGTACAGATGTGCAATGAGGTGAACAACAGCTTGTGTTAGCTGTGTGTTGTGACCTATGAGAGAAGATTACTCTGGAGGGAAGTTTACTGTAAGCCCACAGGATGTGGAAGAAAGAGTGCCACCTCTTTGTTGTAGATTCCTTTGTAATGAGTTGAATATAATTGTATATTGCCTCTCATATTCTGTGTGTCTTCTCATTGATAGTTATTTGTTCTTCTGGATTCCGCATGTTTAGTTGCTTATACATTGGTAATCATGTGTGCTCTTAATTCTGACAAGTTGTGTCAGAGCTTTGGGGAGTTTAGGTCCCATCAAGGATAAATAATACTCATAAGATTAACTTACATTTGAAGGTTCCATCCTCAAGAGTGACTAGGAGTAATGCTAAAGGCCCAGATATTATAACCCCATCAAAAGTAGGAAGGCCCTCCAAAAATAATATGCTAAAAAAATTATCTCAAGAGGATATAGCAGATGGACTTCAAAAGACCCTCCCTTTCAAGGGAGTTACCCCTTCTAAAAAAGGTTTTTAATGTTGATTCTATCCTAAAATATTAGAAGGATGTACAGTGTTGGTAAGTAGAAGGTTTTTAGATATTTTAGAAAGAATAATAAGGCAGCAGTTTTGGCCATTCAGGAGGCTAATATTGAGGAAAATTATTTTCTGCATCATAAAAAAGGATACTGGAAGGAAGCAGAAGCAATTTGAATGAGTGCTTCAGGGGCATATAGAGTCCTGATCACTTTTTGGGACCCAAAATATTTAATTGGAACACCCATTCTCTAATTATAATACCATTTGGTGGTTCTTTTCACTGACAACATAGAGAACAAGCAATGGATTTTCTCAAATGTTTATGCTCCCAACACTATGATAACATGCATAAAAAATTGGGAGGACATCAGAGATTTTAGGACTGGATGCACTCATATCCCATGGATATTGGTAGGGGACTTCAACTCGCCCTTACATCCCGAGGATAAGAAAGCGGGAAATTCAATTTGTATGGATAGTATGGATGATTTTTCCTCTCTAATTACTAATATAGGTGTTCTCAATATTGAACTTAGAGGTCCCAAGTTCACTTGGTCTAACAGTAGACTCGGGGATAATCTCATTCAATGTAGATTAGACAGAATTTTTATCTCTCCTGATTGGATTCAACATACATACTTCATTCTCAAAGCCTTGCCTAAAATTGGATTGGATCACTGCCACTAATAAGTCCAAACCCCTCGCAAAGGTGTGTATAAAATGTATCAATCCCAAAAAAATGATAGTCTTGAGGGTTCCATAATAATTGAAATATTGTTTGTTGAAACTGTGGGAGGACGCAAAAACTCTCCCGTGATTCCAGCCAAGGAAATCGTAAATATTATTTTTGTTAAAAAAAAAATTAAAGCCATTCTTGTGAGGGAAGAATGGCTAACTATGTAGGGACTGATTTGTAAGTTTAAAGGGTTGTGGCCAACTCTGCCATCTCTGCATGAGTGGATCTCATCACAATGCAAACATATAGTGGAACGTAGATATAGATCTGCCACTATTCTAGAGGCTTTTTATTTCTAATTTTTAATTCAGTAACAGGTAAAGAGTCTATTTTCAAAAACAATGTTTGCAATTGGGATAACCATACTTTGTTGATAAAGACTTGGTGTCCTAAATTTAATGCCCAAACTAAAATTTTTAATGATAAACCGATTTGGATCAGACTCCCAATATCCCATATCAGTTTTGGGATGATATGGTATTTGCAGTGATTGGAAATACAGTAGGTAAAGTTTTGAACTACTAACAAAATGATTGATGATAAGGGACACACCACTTTTGCCCAATTTTTGAGTTATGTAGATTCTTCTAAAGATCTACCTGCTCCAATAGAACTGAGAGGGGGGGAAAATGGATGCAATCCTTGGATTATGAAGGGATCCTCTTTAGATGTAGAAGATGTTTTAAAACAGCGCATCTTGTAAATAATTGCTCGAGCTTCAAATTCAAGAAAATGGTATCACGGTGGAAAAATGCAAAAATTAAACTTATTACGGTTCCAACTGCGAATGATAGTGGAAGTGATAATGAAAGATCAAATTTAGAGATCCATTTGAAAGAAGAGGAACATAATCAAATTAATGAGACACTTTATTGTGATCATCATGAATTGAAAGTATAAATAATGCAACAACGTTGTCCTTGACCAATATAATTTTAATTATATCTGAGAGACTTGGGGCTGGGCTGTGCTTGCTTCGGTGCAAATTCAAATTATCTAAAATATTAAGAATACATTTAAGAAACATGAATATGGTCGTATTTCATATGTTTATGATAAACATATTGTTTATGTACAACCAACAACTCTTATCTTTGAATGAGCAATGCGTTGAACAGTTTCATTTAAAGCATGTGGCATTTTTATTATATGTGTACAAAATTCCACGTTTTTAATGGTGTATCGATAATAAGTCCAAACCCCTCTCAAAGGTATGTATAAAAGGTATCATTCCCAAATAAATGGCAGTCTCGAGGGTTCAATAATTATAACCAGGGTTAGCTGTGTCTGTGTCTGTACAAAGAAATTAGAAATTATGGTTCGAGTGCATCCTCACTCTTCCTTCTCCTCTCCCACTGTTTTGATCGATCATAATCACAAATATTGCTCAACCTCATCTACCACCTTCACTGTTTGGATGAAATCCCTGTTACTAAATGGAAAGGGATTCACAGTGTTCGATTCAGCGGGACATCTGGTTTTCAGAGTGGACAATTATGCATCTAATGCCAAAAACGAAGTACTTCTGATGGATGATGCAGGCCAAGTTCTTATTACAATGCGGCGGAAGGTATGTCTATTCTCTCTTCTTTCTTCTTTCCTGTCGCTTAATTAACCTCCTCCCCAATGTCTAATGTCTAATCTTTAGTTTTAATTTATATGATAATTATAGCAGAGATGGAGTGTTCACAATAGATGGGAAGCATCCAGAGGAGACCCTGATGAGTGTGAGAAGCCCATTCTAAGCATTTCAAAGTCGTTGCGCTTCTCAAACAAAACCGCTGCCAATGTATATGTAAACGTAAACGGCAATAATCATATTAAACATTGCGATTACCAGATGGAAGGGTCGTTGTCCAAGCCATGCTGTACAATATTCAGTGCCTCCGGAGACATTATTGCACAGGTACATTTTAAACAGCTGAGAATGTTTTTTCAGTTTATTAGAATGGCTTGAGAGTTTGTTGTGAAACTGATGAAAAGTGGGCGTGTGGCGCAGGTTAAAAGAAAGCATGCCAATGCCAAATCGGACATAATGCTGGGGGATGATGTTTTCAGCCTGGTTGTCCAACGCGGAGTGGATCAAGCATTTGTAATGGCTCTGCTTATCATGTTTAATCAGATAATAAGTTGAGTTCACAAATTTCATGGACCACACACGCTAACCATGAATGGTAGTGGTACCAAGCTGCAAGCTGAAAGCTGGCTGGATATGAGCTGGCCTGTCGCCTGGAAAATATTTAATCAAAATTTAATCCTGTGCAAAAGCAGATCATAAGATGACAAAATGTTTGCATTATTTATAGAGGCCAGGCTTGTGAAAGGAATTTCTCATATCGAACTTCTGCAAAACACAGATTTTATAGTGATGCACGGGTCCCGGTGATATCTTTGTGTATTTCATGCACCAATTGTACTCACTGCATATCCTCTTCCGCTATTACAAATATTTTTAAAGGTCCAATCTGATGTGTTTACGAAACAAAATTTGTACGGTACAGATATATCTTTAATATTTCTATTTGAAAAACAGTACTTGAAACATATCAATCATTTAAGGTTTTATTTTTATATTTTTCAAATATTATAATTGTTAATAATTTGATATATTTTTATTGAGAAATGGAAGTTTTCTAAGAGAGGTTTTCGAGGACCATCTTGTTGATGAGCACGTTGAGGAGGATGAGTTGGAGTGGGAGTTAGAGGACATTATGGAAGTTTTGTTGGAAGAGATTAGGATCTTGCAATGATCAAAACTTGATCCTGAACATTGACCTAGCTCATGTTTGTTGATCTTCGGACGAATGTGTTAGTAGAAATCCTTAAAACCAACCATCTTCACTTTGAGGTCGCTACTTGGCAGAAATGTGTGGGTGGCTCAGGAGTTAGGGTTGAAGACTCATCCTCCCATCTAGGGGATGCGTTCAGGAATTGAAGCTCTTGATTCATCTCCTAATCCTATTCCTTCTTCCTATCCATTGTTTTTATCAGAGGAGATTGAGGTTGTGATTATGTTAGAGGCTCGGGAGGAGTTTGGCGGTTTAGTAGTACCCTCTAATTTGTTCTGATCATAGTGTTTGCTAGCAAAGGTATTCCCTTGCACCAACCCTTTTCATATTCCTTTCGCTTCTCTAGTTTTGAGGGATGTTGATGGTACCGATGTGGTTTTTCCCTACCCGAGAGATCGATGGAAAATAGGCATGCTCCTTTTGGCTTGACTAGTTCAAGGGTTTCGCCTCTTGGTGTTTATTATGTCTCCTCTACTATTATTGGTTGTGGCTCGATTCTCTCCCTCTGACAGAATCCTCTTGGTGGTTTTGTCTTTCTCTTTCATGGAGAAAGTATTTATGCAAGTTCTATGTTATTTGTAGGTCAGATGATTTTTGGTCTAGCCATTTTAGTTCAAGCTTCTAAGCCTTTGTTGTATATTTTTTTCATGGAAGCCACTCTTTTTGGATCGCTTACTCTGTATAGTTAAATGGAAAGCACCTTATTTTCATTTCCCTGTTTCATATATTTTCCCTACCTTTGAGGGCTTGGTGCCTCTTTGTCATGCTAACTAGGGTTTGCCCCTTCTACTAGTGGAGAGGTGTTAATTCTTATTTTTTTATTTTAGCTATTTTGTGGCTTCTTTTGGTACTTTTGTGGCTTCTTTTGGTCCTTTTGTGGATTCAATGTGTGACGAAAAAATACCTTAGGCGAATCAATTAGGTAGTTAGGGAAACAATGGAGTCAGTATGATGAGAAGTGGTTGTTGAATGTAGATAAAGAGAAGGATCATTGGGATACAAAAAAATTCTCATTGAGCAGGTCTGAAGGAACAAATGTAAGTTATCTTCTTTTCAATATTTATAGCCATGACTCACATACTTTTAAACATCAAATCTAGTTTTATATATCTTCTGTCTATTACTTTTATAGTGGAGAGAGATTTATACTTAGAGGGGATTTTAATTCTATCCTCTGCAATTTTGAAAGTAAAGGTGGAATTTAAGGGAGTTCTAGTCCCAAATTGATTTTATAAAAATTTGTTGCGGGTAATTATCTATTAGATATTAAGGAAAAGAATGTTTGGCGTTTATAATGTTTGTCCTTTGGGTTGAACTAATAAGCACTCATTGACTCTGAATTAAATTTGGAAGGTCAATCATAACCCCCCTTTCGAATCTTTTTTACTAATAAGTGGCGAAAGTTATTCTTCGAACAAATGTAATTTTGGTGGACTTGACTTAAAAGGATTGAAAGTAGACAAAACTATTTAAGATCTTTTGGAAAATTTTGATAAAGGGGATACTCTTTCTCATTCTTCCATGTTAAAAGGCTATCAGTTGATCTCAGAACAAACTCAAATTATGAAATATTTGCTATAATCCTCCTCTCATTGGGATTCATAATAAGAGAGGATTTTTACAAAAAAGGTGGAGTGGTTGGAAAATCCTCAATCAGGTGGAGATCTATTGAAGAATGAGGATAGTGACTCTAAAGAGGATCTCAAATATTATTCCTTCCTTTCCATTTATTAAACAAAGTGCAATATCTCGTAACCTAATGTGAGGTATCCTGCCAAATGAGGCCAAAAATAAGCAAAATATCAAGTTGAAAGGTAATTTTCGAAGGGTAAGCAAAACACATTACAAAATATGCTTGGTCAATCATTTAATATTATCCTCTTCTCTGAATTTGGGTCTCATTTTAAGAAAGATATTCAAATAAGGTGGAATGTTATTCCCTTATGAATAAAATTTAGAATAAATGAAAAGGTTGTTTTATGGAATCCAATTGTGCTTCCAGTGGTCTGGAAGTTATTTGGTCACCTACTATTATAAAGATGGATCTCATCAATTCATCTATAAATGGGCATCTATGTAATGTAATCGTACTTCTCATGACCCTACTCCTATTGATTATACATTGGTTAACGTGCAGACTACCCATCATGGTCATCTTACTTTGAGACATCCACCACCTACTTGGTCTTATCCTCTATTCGTCCTTAGTCCATTTTGGCCCTTTTGCACACAAGACATGCCCTCTAAAGACCCCTCAGGCCCTTGTTTGACCTAGGCTACAACTTTTGTGAAGAAACTCATGGATTAGGCCATAATTTTCATTCACAAAAGTCATGGATTAGGTTATGACCTAGGTAAAATGCATCCAAAAGTGCCTGTGTGGAGTCAAATGGTCAAAAACAACTAGTTTTAAGCCTTTTGGCAAATTGGGGTTGGGAATATGCCTCATTCTCATTCATTTGATCCATCTCTTCTTCTCTCTCCACCCTCTCTCTTGATTATTATTCCCTCTCTTAAATATCATGCCTTCTTGAATATCTCTTTATTCATTCTTGGCACTCTTGAGCTTGATTAGTGACAGAGGGTCCCATGTGCTACTACACATTTGCTTTGAGACTCCATTGCTACTATCAGTTGTTACTGCTTCCTTGTGGATTGATTATACCATCTATATTTGGCATTGAACCTGATTTGTGCACTTGGTTGGAGCTCTTATACCATTGTAAGTTCTCGCTTCACCTCTTCCTTTGCTCTTGGATTTTGGTTTGGACTTCAGCTTGAACATAGTTTGGTCTTCCTCCTACATTGCTTCCTTGCTAGGATTCCTAGTTGGTAGAACATCTACACATTTTCTTTGATCTTGATTTGATGGCACTTTGATGTGTAAAGTGAAACTCCATTATTCTGTGTAGTATATATGCTAAGGTTTGATTTATTTTGGTGATTTAGTCATTTTATGCATTGTTTAAATAGGTTTTGAAGTTTATGCATTCGTATGTGGCTACAATATATATTCATTGCTTGAAATATTTACCATTACCTATTATGATTTCATTGGAAACATTTTTATTATATAGTTGGACTCTACATGCTCAAAACAAACTAGACAACTTGCTTAAACAATCTCTCTCTCTTCCTAAACTAGAACATTGCATTGTTAGAAAACAATAGTGTTAAATTTGAAGGATATCTCAAACCTAGATTAGGCATGCTCTTCAAAAACTTGTTGAAAACATATTTATTTATTAAACATCTTTCACTTGTCCTAAAATTGTCTTAGCATTTAAACTTACATTTCACTTGTTAGCTCTCTTTATTCGGTATTATTGTTTCCACAGTTTTTATGCAATCAATAGTCTATTCTTAGCTACTTGTGTTACCGTGGTTGGATCTGATAGAAGGGTGTCTATTCATCTTATATACCTCTGTCATTGATCTTTCCATTGGGGGCATGTTGTACTAAAAAGATGACACTAGCAGGGAGAGAGATGTTTACTACATCTCTCACATGCTGGTTGGACCTAAACTCAACTACTCTCTTATTCAACATTAGTGCATCTCCCTCATCTTTGCTATGAAGAAGTTATGATATTACATGTTGGGCAAGACTACCAATGTGATTGTCCAATCTGATCTACTTTGGTACTTGCTCAGTAAGACACATCTTGCTAGTAGGACTGTGAGGTGGATCATGTTTCTTTAGGAGTTCAACCTCTACATTGTTAACCAAAATTCCACTAAGGGCTTGGCTATGGCTGACCAACTCATTGAGTGCCCACTTCCTAACCCTAATGTGGAACTGGTTAATGATGCCATGGTCTACTCGGTTGACCATGTTGAGGTCTCTAGGTATGATTGGTATCGAGACATTGTCCTTTACCTTGAGGACCAATCTTATCCCATTGCCTCTTCTTTGTAGGAATGTTATTGGATCTATAAGCTAGCCATCCATTATGTCATCATTGGCAACATCTTGTTCAAGAGGGGTCTTGATGGTGTGTTGATGTAGTGCCTTACCCCCAAGGATATCCCTCTCGCACTTGAGGCATCTCATGGGAGCGTTTGTGGTGGCCACCCAGGAGAGCAAGCCACAACTCAACTTATTATCAGGATGGGTTACTACTGGCCCACTCTTGTTAAGGATGTAGTCTAATACGCCAAGAAGTGTAAGATGTGCCAAGTCACTGAGGATGCCATCAATTCCCCTACTGACCTCTTACACTCTATCTCTACCCCTTGGCCTTTCTCGTTTTGGGATCTTGACTTCATCAATGAGTTCAAATCTGCCTCTTCCAATGGCCATTGCTGGTTCATCACTGCCACTAACTATTTTATGAAGTGGGTTGAGGTCATGCCTTTTAGCAGCATGTGTGGGAAGACCATCACCTAGTTTGTCTTGAACTAGCGTATTTTTAGGTTTGGGGTTCCCACTGTGATTATGGCCAAAAATGGCCAAGGGTTCCAAATCCATGAGATGCATGAGCTCATTGAATGCTTTGGGTTTAATCTCCGCTTCTTCTCTACCCATTACCCCTAGGGAAATGGGTAAGCAAAGTCTTCAAATAAAACTTTGAAGAAGATGCTTCTCCATACCATTGCCTAGTCGAAGAGGGATTAGCATCTCATGCTCCATCCTACCCTTTGGGCCTATTAGACTAGCTTTTGAATGGCCATAGGGACAACCCCATACTCTCTCATGTATGGGTCTGAGGTTGTTCTTCCTTTATAGGTCTTAATCCCTTTGTTGTACGTTTAGACATTCGGGTCTATTTTAGATAAGGAAGAACATGTCACTCACCTTGTTGATCTTGATCAATTAGATGAGTGATGCATGACTGCTCTTGAGTACAATCATGCTTACCAGCACCATCAATGCCACCAAATTAAAAAATTGGTGCACCCTCGTCAATTCAAGGTAGGTGATACGATCCTCATTTTTTATAAAGAGCACTGTAAGAAGGGTAAACTCGCACACAAGTGGTTTGACCCTTTTATTATCATCGCCTCTCTAGAGAATGGGGTTTTTCATGTCTCGACCCTCAAAGGCAAGCCCCTACAACATTTGATCAGTGGGTTCCACCTTAAGACATTTCATGTCTATGGCCTATGTAGCCCTCCAGGAAAGTCCTCTATGGTGATAAGGCGATCCTTTCCTCTCTTCTAGCACCACTAACCTCTGTGTCATTGGTATATATGTATGCACATGGGTTCTTTAGTAGTAGTCCTTATTGTCTAATCACATGTATCTAGTAGTCTATATCAAATAGAACATACACATCACACACAAAATCATATACACACATGTGCTAATAATGAGAAAACCAATGTGTGTGTGTGTGTGTGTGTGTGTGTGTGTGTGTGTGTGTGTGTGTGTGTGCGCGCGCGCGTGCGCGTTCTCTAGATACATCATCATGAATCAAAAATATAAATAATGCTACAACGTTGTCCTTGATGATGATGAACTACCTAAAGCAAAAACATGTATTTTTTGTTGTATATATATATATATATTTTTGCTCTAGGTACATCATCATGAATCAAAAGTATAAATAATGCTACAACGTTGTCCTTGACCAATATAATTTTAAATATATCCGAGGGACGTGGGGCTGGGCGGGGCTTACTTCGGTGCAAAACCAAATTATCTAAAATATTAAGAATACATTTTAGAAATATGAATATGGTCGTATTTCATATGTTTATCATAAACATATTGTTTATGTACAACTAACCAATCTATCTTTGAATGAGCAATGCGTCGAACAGTTTCATTAAAAGCATGTGGCATTTTTATTATATATGTACAAAATTCCACGTTTTTAATGGTGTATCGATAATAAGTCCAAACCCCTCTCAAAGGTATGTATAAAAGGTATTATTCCCAAATAAATGGCAGTCTCGAGGGTTCAATAGTTATAACCAGGGTTAGATGTGTCTGTGTCTGTGTCTGTACAAAGAAGTTAGAAATTATGGCTCGAGTGCATCTTCACTCTTCCTTCTCCTCTCCCACTGTTTTGATCGATCATAATCACAAATATTGTTCAACTTCATCTAGCATCTTCACTGTTTGGAAGAAATCCCTGTTACTAAATGGAAAGGGATTCACAGTGTTCGATTCAGCGGGACATCTGGTTTTCAGAGTGGACAAATATGCATATAATGCCAAAAACGAAGTACTTCTGATGGATGATGCAAGCCAAGTTCATATTACAATGCGGCGGAAGGTATGTCTCTTCTTTCTTCTTTCCTGTCGCTTAATTAACCTCCTCCCCAATGTGTAATGTGTAATGTTCAGTTTTAAATCATATGATAATTATAGCAGAGATGGATTGTTCACAATAGATGGGAAGCATCCAAAGGAGACCCTGATGAGTGTGAGAAGCCCATTCTAAGCATTTCAAAGTCGTCGCGCTTCTCAAACAAATCCGCTGCCAATGTATATGTAAACGTAAACGGCAATAATCATATTAAACATTGCGATTACCAGATGGAAGGGTCGTTGTCCAAGCCATGCTGTACAATATTCAGTGCCTCCGGAGACATTATTGCACGGGTACATTTTAAACAGCTGAGAATGTTTTTTCAATTTATTAGAATGCCTTGAGAGTTCGTTGTGAAACTGATGAAAAGGGGGCGTGTGGCGCAGGGTAAAAGAAAGCATGCCAATGCCAAATCCGACATGATGCTGGGGGATGATCTTTTCAGCATTGTTGTCCAACGCGCAGTGGATCAAGCATTTGTAATTGCTCTGCTTGTCATGTTTAATCAGATAATAAGTTGAGTTCACAAATTTCATGGACCACACACGCTAACCATCAATGGTAGTGGTACCAAGCTGCAAGCTGGCCTCTCGCCTGGAAAATATTTAAACAAAATGTAAGCCTGTGCAAAAGCAGATCATAAGATAAGACGAAATGGTTGCATTATTTATTGAGGCCAGGCTTGTGAAAGGAATTTCTCATATCGAACTTCTGCAAAACAAAGATTTTGTGGTGATGTACGGGTCCCGGTGATATATTTGTGTATTTCATGCACCAATTGTACTCACTGCATATCATCTTCCGCTATCACAAATATTTTTGAAGGTCCAATTTGATGTGTTTTCAAATATTATAATTGTTAATAATTTTATATATTTTAATTGAGAAATGGAAGTTTTCTAAGGGAGGGGTTTTCGAGGACCATCTTGTTGATGAGCACGCTGAGGAGGACTAGTTGGAGTGGGAGTTGGAGGACGTTATGGAAGTTCTCTTGGAAGAGACTAGGGTCATGTAATGATCAAAACTTGATCCTGAACATTGACCTAGTTCAAGTTTGTTGATCTTTGGAGGAATGTGGTAGTAGAAATGCTTAAAACCAACCATCTTCAATCTGAGGTGGCTACTTGGCAAAATGTGTAGGTGGCTCAATTGTTAGGGCTGGAGCTTCATCCTTACATCTACAGGATGCATTCAGGAGTTAAGGCTCTTCACTCATCTCCTAATCCTATTACTTCTTCCTAGCCATAGTTTTTCTCAGAGAAGATTGAGCTTGTGATTG
This sequence comes from Torreya grandis, assembly GCA_037957365.1. NCBI lineage: Eukaryota > Viridiplantae > Streptophyta > Pinopsida > Cupressales > Taxaceae > Torreya > Torreya grandis. The sequence continues at coordinate 4,097,140 of JARHVA010000886.1, read as the reverse complement.
TGTTAGAGGCTCATGAGAAATTTGGCAGTCTGGTTCTACCCTCTAATTTGTTTTGATCATAGTGTTTGCTAGCAGAGGTCTTCCCTTGTACCAACTCTTTTCATATTCCTTTTGCTTCTCTATTTTTGAGGGATGTTGATGGTACCAATGTGGATTTTTCTTTACTCGAGAGATCCATGGTAGTTAGGCACGCTCCTTTTGGCTTGACTAGTTCAAGGGTTTTGCCTCTTGGTGATTATTATGTCTCCTCTGCTATTATTTGTTGTGGCTCAGTTCTCTCCCTCAGACAGAATCCTCTTAGTGGTTTTGTCTTTCTCTTTCATGGAGCAAATATTTATGCAAGTGTCAGATTGTTTTTGTTCTGGCTATTTCAGTTCAGGCTTCTAATCCTTTGTTGTATATTTTTTTCATGGAAGCCACTCTTTTTGGATCACTTACTATATAGGGTCAAATGGAAACCACCTTATTTTCATTTCCCTATTTCATATATTTTTCCTACCTAAGAGGGCTTGGTGCCTCTTTGTCATGCTAACTAGGGTTTGCCCCTTCTACTAGTGGAGAGGTGTTAATTCTATTTTTTTCTTTGGGTGATTTTGTGGCTTCTTTTGGTCTTTCTATGGATTCAATATGTGAGGAAAGAACACCATAGGTGAATCAATGATGTAGTTAGGAAAACATTAGAGTTAGAGTATGATGAAGAGTGGTTATTGAATGTAGATAAAGAGCATGATCATTGGGCTAGGGAAAATTTCTCATCGAGTAGGTTGAAGATCATGATTGACATGTTTGGAATGGAAAGGAAGTACACAGAGAGATATAACCCCTATAACATGCTCTAGTCCCTTATTTTAAAACCTCTTAGGAGGGTGTTCTCTTTGGGATAACCAAAGAACTAGTTTGGGAGGAAAGGACTTTGAAACTTTTAACCATATCTTGACAAATTCGGCACTCATTGGTAAATTTTCTAGGAAGTGGCCAATAATTAGTGAAATTGAAACTTGGGTCACTAAGGAATGGGGGAGTGAGATATATAAGGCTTTACTTTTTTCAATTTGTCCAAATGCTGAAAAATAAAAAAATTATAGATATATCTTTGTATTATTTGGAGGGAGTTGGCTTTTGGATTTAGTTGTGGTTTGCAGATTTTGATGGTCACTTGTCTAAAAGGGTTAAATATCTAGTATGGATTATATTTTTTGAACTGATGGCGGAGTATTGGGCTCACAATTACCTCAAGGTGATAGGAGACCTATTAGGGGACTTTATTCAGATGGATCCTAAAACTAATTCTAGAACCCTAGCTTATTATGCAATAATTAGTGTGGTTATTAATCAGGTTAAAGAAATCCTAGAGTGTATTTTAATCAAGCCACAGGGAAGGGTTCAGTTGCAGTCAGTCGAATTAGGAAATTTTCCCTTCTAGTGCTTCCAATTTAAAATAAGGGAACATTCAAAATATTTGTCCTTTGGGTTCAACTACCAAGTTCTCATAGACTCCAAATCAAAGTTCACGCACCACCCCCTTCCGAATCATTTTTGCTAATAAGTGGTGAAAGTTATATTTCGAACCAATGCAATTTTGGTGGCCTTAACTTAAAATGATTGAAAGTAGAAAAAACTATTTAAGCTCTTTTTGAAAAAAATTATAAAGGGGCTCCTCTCTCTCCTTCCATGTTAAAAGGCTATTTTTTAATCTCATAACAAACTCAAACTATGAAATATTTTCTACAATCCTCCTCTAATGGGGATTCATAGCAGGAGAGGCTTTTTAAAAAAAAGGTAGAATGGTTGGGCAATCCCAAATCAAGTGGATATCTATTGGAGAATGAGAAAATTTACTCTAAAGAGGATCTCAAATACTACTCCTTTCTTTCCATTTTTCAAACAAAGTGCATTAACTCATAAACTAATGTGAGGCCTCTTGCTAAATGAGGCCAAAAATAAGTAAAATGTCAGGTTAAAGGTGAAATTATGGAGGGTAAGAAAAATACATTAACAAAACTATTTTCTTATGATAAGCAGGGGCAAAATTCCCCAATATGAAGTTTGGAAGATAATTTTTTGGAATGTTGGTGGTCTCAATTCCCATTACAAAAGATGTTTGGTCAAGAGATTGATATTATCTTCTTCTCAGAATCTAGTTCTCCTTTAAGAACCAAAGTCAAATAAGGTGGAATTTTATTCCCTTATGAATAAAATTTGGAATAGATGGAAAGGTTATTTTATGGAATCCAATGGTGCTTCCAGTGGTCTGGAAGTTATTTGGTCACCTGCTATTGTAAAGGTGGATCTCTTCAATTCAAATACAAACTGTCATCTATGTAGGTTTTCTAATTTCAAATTAGATGTAACTTTTCTTTTTATCAATATTTATGGCCTTGACTCACATAATTTTAAGCATCAACTATGGTTTGATATCTCATATCTCTATTCCTTTTATCTTGGAGAAATATTTCTACTTAGAGGGGATTATAATGCTTTCCTAGGCTATTTTGAAAATAATGGTAGAATTCAAAGGAGTTCTAAGTCCCAAATTGATTTTTTCAAATTTATGGTAGATAATTATCTCTTAGATATTAAGGTAAAGAATGGGATTTAATCTTGGATGAATATAAAAAAGGGTAAAATTAAATTTTCAAAAAGGTTAAATAGTTTCCTCACCTTTCCTGAGTCGCTAGAAAGAAATTGGGCAATGGAAGGTCATATCCTACCTATGCCTAATTTAGATCATGCCCTAATTGAGCTTAAAATCTCTTCTAATTCGATTCTTTCCATGTTTCATTTGAAGTTCAAGTTGATGTGGCTAATATACCCTTCTATGCAGCCTCTACCCCCACCCCCCTCCCCTTCGATCAGGCAATAGAATGTTTAAAATGCTTAATAAACATTAATTTCTCAAGAATACCCTAAAATAGTAGAATAGGGAGAATTTTATTAACATCTTCTAGGAAATTGCTCATGCTAAATAAGAATTGGTGACATTCAATGAGAATATTTTCACTATGGGTATGGATGTTGATGTATACATTAAAGAAATGTGCCTATTGGCACAGTTTGAGGAGTTTCACATTGGAGAGGAGTTGTACTAGATATATAAATTGAAGGAATGGTAGGTTAAAGTAGGTGATAAGAATATAATCTTATTCCCTAACTCGACATGGGTGAAAATAAATCTCAATCACATCTCTAGTACAATTTCAATGGATGGGAAAGAATTACCCTATCATAATCCTAGTTTTGACACCCTCCATTGGCTATGTACCATACCATATTTAAATTATTTTAGCATAAAATATGTATGTTTATAATCTTCATTAACCAAGTTATTTTGGTAAAATATTTACTTTGACTAAGTCTTTTATAAGCTAGTGTTTTAAGCTCTTTTTGTGTTGTTGTTATTATTATTCATAGCATCATAAGACATTGAGCAAAAAAAATTAGAAATAATTCATGTTTAATTACTGGGGTCAAAACTTAAAGTTTTAATTTAATTGTGATTATTAAGATGTGTTTTTATTATAGTCTGTGAATGTACTAGTTTATAATTAAACCAATTATTGTTATTATTGGAAATTGATTTTATTATAAAAGTAAAAAAACTCATTATAAATCTTATATCTATTATCATTTTTTTATTGACCAAAAGGTCAATTTAGGGAAATAGACTATGGGTTTTAGATTTTTAAAGAAGCATCAAACATCAGATTGGAAGAAGAGGAGTGAGGGGGGAATTGTGGTAGCTAGGAAGGCCAATTTGCATACATCCATGCCTAGTATTGAGAGAGGGTATTTGTTTATTTTTTGTCATCAAGGTATGTGAGTTTAGTATGCTTCCACATTTTGCATAACTATTTAGTACGAAATATGATATTACTACTTTTGATTATAGGTGGTTGGGTATCCTTCTCTCTTACATAACTTTCAATTTTTCTACAAGTATAGAAATGCTTAGGCAAAGGTTGCATGGCCATTTTATAAGGCAACATAGAGGAGAGTTCTTGTGGCACCATGGAAGCCAATGCAAGCCAAGGAATAAATTAAATAATGAAATTTATTCATGCAAGGTCTTAAGCCTTTTGATAAAAAAAATTATGTATAATGGTTTTATTTGCATCCATAGCAAGCAAGATAAAAATTATTGGTTTAGGGCACATGCCCTTATACTCAAACTTTTGTATGTGTATATAAACCAGTGCCATAAATAGGGGAAAATTCCTATAAGCATGTGAGTTAAATATTTTATTCTTTCTTCAGATTTTTATGATTTATGACTATTTTATTTTGATTATTGGATGAATGTGAATTGTTTGACAAAAATTTTCAATAGAGGATGATTAGTATTTTGTTTTTTAGAATACCTCAAAGAGGACGAATGTGAATTGTTTGACAAAATTGTTCAATAGAGGATGACTAGAATTTTTTTTGTTAGAATACCTCAAAGAGGATGAATGTGAATTGTTTAACAAAATCCCTCAATAGAAGATAGATGAAAATTATTTGTTAAATTGCTTTAAAGAGGATGAATGTTGAAAGGTTTGGCAAATTTTATTAATAGATGATGGTTGTAAATTGTTTGTTAAATTGATTCAAAGAGGATGTTTGTGAAATGTTTGACAAAATCATTCAATAGATGATGGCTAGAAATTGTATGTTAAATTGATTTAAGGAGGATGACTGTGAAATGTTTGAAAAAATTTCTCAATAGAGGATGGCTAGAAATTATGTATTAAATTGATTTAAGGGGGATGATTCTGAAATTTTTGACAAAATCCCTCAATAGAGGATGGATATAAATTATTTGATAAATTAATTTAAAGAGGATTGTGAATTTTTTGAAAAAATACCTCATTAAAGGATGGTTGGAAAAATTATTTGTTAGAATGCTTTAAACATGATAAATGTGAAACATTTGACAAAATTTTGTAATAGAGGATGCATGGAATTTGTTTGTTAGAATGTCTCAAAGAGGATGAATGTCAATTGTTTGACAAAATCCCTCATTTGATGATGGATGGTAGTTATTTGTTATAATTTATCAAAGAGGATGAATGTAAAATGTTTGATAAATTTCTTCAAACGAGGACGACTAGAAATTATTTCTTGATTTCTTCAAAGAGGATTATTGTGAAATGTTTGACAAAATTCGTGAATAGAGGATGACTATAAATTATTTTTTAGATTTATTTAAAGAGGATGAATTTCAAATGTTTGATGAAATTATACAATAAACGATGCCTTAAAAATATAGTTTGTTGGTTTTAGTTTTGCTTTGTTCAAATCCTATCCTGGGTGCTAATTGTTGAGTTATGCACTTCATTTCTTTGTTGTCTTATTAAGGACCATTGAGTAGGGTATTCAACATTCTTGTGAATATTTCAAATTTGTGTAGATATTTATATGTTAATATTTGTGTCTCTCTTAATATAAATTCGTGCATTGGCTTAGTGGGTTGTGTTATGATTATGGGGTCATGTTATCTTCTTGTTGTAATTCTTTATTGGTTGAGTGTAGCCATTTTACTATTTTGGTTGTTTTTTTTTTTTAATGGAAGGATATTAGGATTGTTATGTATTCCTATTTCTTGACCCATAATTTTATATGGGTTTATATATATATTATTCATGGAAACCATCAATTGTTTCATATAAATATATCTAGGGCCTATAATTTAGTTTAATATTAATAAGTGTTTTGAGACAAGGGTGGCTCATAATACATTACACACATGAAAATATTCATCAATAAATAACAATATTAATAAAAATGTTAAGATTAATTTGGTCAAGTTTACTTTGACATGTGTCTAGCTTCTACCAAAAATAATATCACTATCTTAAATAGTTATATATTTATATAATCTACATTACCTAAAATATAATGACCAACAAAATATTTTTATTGTTTTATCTATTTTAATAAGCTTTATTAAAGTAATAATCAATAATTCTCCTTAAATTAATGTTGTTATCTTAAATGACTATAATTTTTAATTTTAAAAAATACTATTATCATAAATGGCTACAATTTTTTCATAATACACATTACTTCAAGTAATTGAACTTGAGAAAGATATATTATTATATGTTGTATGTCATGAATTAGGACCATGAGTTATTTTATAAAATATTAATAGAGAGAAAAATTTTGTTCATAATTCTTCCCAATGATTTGGTTAAACCAAAATTTGGTATTTCATCTTAAAATTTAAAAAGAAAATTATTGAATTGTAATTTGGTTAACCCTTTACATATTGGTAATAAATGAGACACCATGGTAACATATATTATATGCTCCAAAACCATTTTAAATTGGGTCATATAGATTAATAACATTAGGTTGTTATTTGGTTAATCCCATATTATTAAAAAAAATTAAGATGAGGGTGGTTTATAATACACACACATTGGAATAATAAGAAATAGTCTAAGAAAAATATCATTAGGGAAATTACCACCATGAAGATCACTTAAGTAGTGTGAGTTTATTTTTGGATGTGTCTAGAATATATTATATATTTTACGATTTTATTTTTTTCAATAAAATTTATTAAAGTAATAGTCACTACATCTCTTTAAAATAATACCATTATCTTAAATGGTTATAATATTTTAATAATACACATTACTTTAAAAAATGAACTTGAGAAATCATTTTTTATATGTTGTATGGCATGAATTAGGAGCACTAGTTATTTTATAAAGTATGAATATAGAGAAAATTTTTGTTCATTATCCTTCCCAATGAATTAGCCACCAAGAATTCTTTTATTTTATATAATTAGTTTAAAATAACTAAAAACACATAATTTTAAATGTTAGAGAATTCAAATATAATTCATCTATTTATAATTTTATAATTATTTAAATTTTAGTGGGACTTGATAAAAAAGAAAGTCATTATCATTTTTTTATCATATCCAAATAATTCTCTTTCATGTATGCAGATATACATTTTATAATCAATTAAATTTTACTTAATGTGATAAGTGTTTTGTATAGAATGTGAAAAATCTTAAAATATAAATAAAAATATTATTTTTAAATTAATTTAAAGCATCCAAAAACATATAAATTTTTTAATGAAACCCATATACCTTTTATTTTTTGGATCGTTAATCACTTTTGAATGGAGCTAGGAATAGGTTTGCGACACAATCAGGGGGCCAAATCCTCAAGTGCTTATATACAACATGTATACCATATATAATAGATATTCAATATGTATATAATACTACCAACAACCATAATCTACATTGATAATACAACCCAAATGGCATGATTATACCAACAACGACCACAACAAGCCTCAAGAATACTACCAATGGGTATATCTATCCTCATATGCCTTAGTGAGATTTGAACTTGGGGGGACTTGAAAGTATCAAGTTAATTTACCAACTCACCCACATTTCATTATCACCCATATGCCTTTTATTAATTTTTATTCATATACCTATATTTTTTTTTACAGTTGACTAAAAGCTTTTATTATATATTTCTAAGTATATTTCTTTGTATTGAGAAATATTTTAAAAATAATTCTTAATTAATTTATCAATAAAATTTTAAAATACTAGAAGTATTTATAGTGTGTGTCTTTTTCACTATCAAAGGCTTATGAAGAGATGCTTCATTAATTTCGCATCAAAAGTTTTAGATGGACCCAAGGTCTCAAGCCAATGGGGAGAAACAAATAGTTTATAGTCACTAACTTAGGTTCCATTCGATTGGTCCTATTAGAAACTTTCAAAAAAAATCCATGGGGATACCTTGAGGTAATGGTTGTAATTTTTCATGTGAATATATCATAACACACCTCAAATATTATAAACCTGTGGCTAGATCCATGTCCCACTTTGACAGGTATCCCTTGATTAATCTAAACATCTAAAACGTTGTTAAAATTTAATCTGTCTATCCATATTCCCATTTATTTTAGAATTTGAATATATTTAAACTATATATTATATGGGCTTATCAATTATTTAGTGACTCAGAAAAAACTAATTGTTCATACCTCATTGAAATTTGCTTGGTTCAAATTGGTGCTTTCTTGTTTAAAATTCATCATTTCCTATTTCATGTACCCTCATTGCTATCACTTAATTTATATATGGAGGAAGTGAAAATAATATATTAATTAACCTAAAATTTAAGTTATATATATATCAAAATTTATTATAATTACTAATTGTTAATCTAAGAATGTTGTAAGTGAGATTGTTGACTATAAATTATACAGAATAACATTAAAAATGAAAATACATGTTTTTGGTCTTCTTTTATGAGTACCTAAAACAAAACAAAATAGAGAGATAAACATTAAATATGAATTTACATAAGGAATTAATTCCCACACTCTAATTTTTATAATTCTTATTAATAAAAGAATGTTAAAACAAGCCTAATACAATGCAACTTGCATGAGAAGTTATTTCGAAAAATAAAAAGTAAATACTAAATAAATAACTTTAAATCACAAATACGTAATATATAATTATAATTTTAAAATTAGACTCAAATAAATAAAACTAAAAATAGACTAAATCAAATAGGGTCTACTTACATTCAAGACAAGCTCAAAATGTAACAAGCATTGATCAACAAGTAGTCAAAACATGTAACCAACTCAACTATGGTGCTCCAAATTCCATATAAAATAGGAATTGTCATGAATACATTTTAAATTCATTTAAATAACTCTAAAAATTATGACATACCTATTTGGAACTCATTTGAGTATTAAGAAAAAGAATTGGACTTAAGTGAGAATTCTAGCTATTTTTTAAGAAATCCTTAGAAAGCATAAAAAATGACCAAACAAATAATTTATGAAATAAAATATTTAAATAATATTAATAAACAAATAAAATAAATCTAACACTAATAATCTTGTGCCCAAATTAACATCATACTGAGCATTCCCCATTTGATGTAAAGAGGAGAGAAACTTATCATCTCCTTATGTCTTCCATGAATCTACTTGTGTAATCCTTTGGTCAGAGTATCATCAAATTAATATTCACTTCTCACATATTAAGTGACAAATTTTTTATCATTAACCAAGTGTCTGTAAAAAATATGTTTGAGTTCAATATGATTTGTTCTAGCATGGAAAATTAGTTTCTTCATCAATTGTATTTCCTCATTATTATCATTAAAAATATGTGTTGGCTCAAGTTGAGCCTCTCTAAATCAGTTAAATAAATAATGATAATTAAATCATTTGTTATGAAAATTTAATTCCTTTTACTTTCTAAAAATAACAATAAATAGGCATAAATAAAGACTTAACTAGAAAATGGTTGTTGTGAATGATCAAGGTTCAGAAAATTAGTTTTTGGGTAGTTTTGAGTGTCATCAATAAGATTCTATAGTTTGTTTCCTCACTAGATAGTAATGCCCTATATGGAAAGTAACACAATATCACTGTAGTGTCCTCAATGTGGTAGTAGTTTCCCCTTTACGAGATTATCCTTGTTTTCTGGGAGCACATGATGTTTTTATGTCCTATTCTTATGCACATGAAATCTAGAGCTATGTCTTGTGCTTGGAAAAGCTAATTTGGTGTGCAATCCTTAATCCTCTTTGAAAGTATGGAAATAACAATAATTATGTGTTTTTTAGTAGGTTAAGTAGGATATCTTCAACACCCCGTATGAAGAGAGTTACCTACATTCCAATACGTCGAAGAAAGATTAATCCCAATGTAGTTCTCCCACCTAATGCTTGATGCAAGTACAAGAGAATGCTAGAATGAGAGTGGACTTGGATGCCTTAAATTTGATTGAGCTTTAAATTCTTTAAAAACTGGGCTTAGGGATGTTATAGATGTTAGTATGTAGAAGTATGATAGAATAGGAATCAATACCTTAATTTTTATCAACATGTCTTTGGTTTTAATGTGCTTTTCCATCTATTTTCCATCTATTGAGTCCAAACAGAATTGTATTTATAGAGTTTTGTAGCTTATGTGGATAATAAAATATGCTTAGGCCAACCTTAGAAGAGGCACATATTTGAAAAGTATCCATTTAGAATAGATAGAACTAAGGATAGTAGTGTGCATTTGGGGACACTAGCACCATGTGGTTGTATTGTCCTAAATGTGGTGCTAATATTTACTTGGTAGACTACAAGGAAATTTGGGTTAGGATCTGAGAAGATAGTTTGAAAACTATCTTTTGACTGATTGTAGGTGACTTTGGTCTACTTAACGACTAAAAAAGTATGTCTAAGGCTCTAGGATGGATCTTGGACTAAGCTAGGAATAGGATAACTCAACCAACACTCTTAGCATCCAATTACCAGTTTTAGACTTCATTAAAATTTATTTTGGCATGTGTCTAGAATACATTATATTTCTTACAATTACATTTTTTTCAATGACCTATATTAAATTAGTAATCATTACTTCTCTTTAAAAAAATATCATTATCTTAAATTGCTATTATTTTTTATAAGACATTACATGTAATTGAATTGGAAAAATCTATTTCTTATACTTTTACATATAGTAAAAAAAAATGAGACACAATGCTAACTTATATTGCATGCTCCAAAATCATTTTAAATGGGTTTATATAGATTATTAATTGAATCCATTAATTATTTCATAGAAAAATATCTCAGGATTGTAATTTGGTTAAATCCTATAGTAATAATAATTTTGATACAAGGGTGGCTTCTAATACATTTCACAATTGAAAATCTTTGCCAAAAAGGATCAAGACTAAGAAAAATGTCATCACCCTTTCTTGCCAAGAAACTGGATTAGTTATTGAATGACACACTTTTGTCGAATGACCCAATTTATGGCATTTTTTACACATCAGTGCTGATCTTTTATATTCAATATTCTATGTTCTGACTCCATAGGGTGTGTGTAATACTATAAAGTTTGATAATTCTTGATTTATGAAGGTGTTCACACAAAATCTGGTGTGAACTAGTTTAGTTCATGCCTTGGTAGCTGAGTCTAGTGCTATGAGATAATTGAATGATTTGGCTATGCTTGAAAATAGTTCTTCCCAAAACTCTTTTGGAAGGCTTGGGAGTCTAACCCAGATGAGCATTTGATTTATATTTTTCTTTTAAGGCTTGAAACTCGGTTCCCATTTCTTGAGGAAAACCCCCAATTTACCAAAAACCCATGGTCTTTCAGCCAGAATGTTGGCACTATCTTCTAGGTTATTAAATCTGATCATAAAGAAACCATTCACCATTTATAAGATTTCCATATGTCCCTTTATGGCCCATTTCTTTGCCCATAATTTGAAAGAATCTATGTTGTGTCTGGCCCCCATAAACTTACCCATAAGAGACTGATTCATCCTTGAGGAGGCTTGATCTATGAGAGCTAGAGTGATTTCAACATGAATGATTTTTCTATCTATAATGGTTTTCAAATATTCTAATGGTTTTATCTCTTTTTTACCCATCATGCCCTTCCATCTATCACACCAAGAGGGTATTCCAGATGATGTCTTGGGTGAAGGGGGGTCAGATGACTTACCATTTTCCAATAAGATTCCTTGTGTTAGTTTCTCAAATCATAGTGCTTCAAACTTGGAGGCCCAGGTGTTAGTCCTTTCCTCATCTCCATTGCCTTTCTCCCTCTCCAAATCTAGATTTCAAATTCTGATTTCCTACCCATTGTCCTCTGCCACTCCTACACTAGATCCATTACCGTTTACATTATCCTTCACTAATTCCTTCTCCATCACACCTCCATTTTAATAAAGCCTATTGAAATAGAAAAAAATGTAAAAATATTTTATTGGTCTTTATATTAAAGGTAATGTAGATTATATAAATATATAACTATTTAAGATAATGATATTATTTTTGGTAGAAGCTAGACACATGCTAAAGCAAACTTGACCTAATTAAGACATCACTATGGGTAGTTATTTAGGTTTCTTTCAGGAAGCTAGAATCGTAAATGATATTATTTTTGGTAGAAGCTAGACACATGCTAAAGTAAACTTGACCTAATTAAGACATCACTATGGGTAGTTATTTAGGTTTCTTTCAGGAAGTTAGAATCGTAAATCACTCCTACAAATATTTATGAAAAGGATTAGACTTCAAATCAAGATTAAGGAGATAAGATGGAATCAGGGGAGGCAACTATAGAGGTACAAAACTCTATGAGCACTTCAAGCAAAGAGGAGAAAGGAAAGATAGTTATAGATACAAGCACCAAGGTGGACTCAATCAATACTTTTTCAGCTCAAATAGGGATAGTAGAAAGTTTACCTCAGGTTAAAGGTAAGACAGTGTAGCAAACAAGAGTGGAAAGTACTAATAAAGTGGAACTATCAAATGTAGAAGATACCAATACCAATTACATAGATGATAGGAATAAGGATAAGGACGAAGTAAGTCACATAAATATCTCTAGGAAAAAGTAGGAAAATTTTACAATCTACATTCATACTCAATACAAGTTTCAATTACTAGACCAGGATATAGACGTCAAGGATTGGAATGATCAATAATCAGATGTAGAAGATACTATTATAGATGAAGGGAAATTAGAGGTTAGAGGAAATGGAATATGATATGAGGATAAGAATACTCCTAAGATCAACTTACATTTGAAGGTTCCATCCTCAAGAGTGTCTAGGAGTAATGCTAAAGATCTAGATATTGTAACCCCACTGAAAGTATGAAGGCCCTGCAAAACGAATATGATAAAAAGTTTAACTCAAGAGGATATAGTAGATGGACTTCAAAGGACCCTCCCTTAGACACCCCTTCTAAAAAAGGATTTTAATTTTGATTATATCCTAAAAGATTAGAGGGATGCACAGTGTTGGTAAGCAGAAGGTTTTTAGAGATTTTAGAAAGAATAATAAGGTAGTGGTTTTGGCCATTCAAAAGGCTGAAATTGAGGAAATTTATTTTTTGCATCATAAGAAAGGATAATGGAAGGAAGCAAAAGTGGTTTGAATGAGTGCTTCAGGGGCATATGGAGTCCTGATCACTTTTTGGGACTCAAAATATCTAATTGGCAAACCCATTCTCTAATTGTAATACCATTTGATGATTCTTTTCACTGACAACATAGAGAACAAGAATTGGATTTTCTTAAATGTTTACGCTCCCAACACTATGATAACATGCATAAAAATGTGGGAGGACATCAGAGATTTCAGGAGTAGATGCACTCATATCCCATGGATATTGGCAGGGGATTTCAACTCACCCATGCATCCCAGGGATAAGAAAGGGGGCAATTTAGTTTGTATGGACAGTATGGAAGATTTTTCCTTTTTAATTGTTGATATAGGTGTTCTCAATCTTGAACTTAGAGGTCTCAAATTCACTTGGTCTAACAGGAGACTCGGGGATAATCTCATTCGGTGTAGACTAGACAAAATTTTTATCTCTCCTTATTGGATTCAACATAAAGACTTCATTCTCAAAGGGTTGCCTAAAAATGGCTTGAATCACTCGCCACTAATAAGTCCAAAACCCTCTTAAAGGTATGTATAAAATGTATCAATCCCAAATAAATGATAGTCTTGAGGGTTCCATAATAATTGAGAGATTCTTTGTTCAAGCTATGGGAGCACGCAAAAACTCTCCCGTGATTTCAGCCAAGGAAATCACAACTATTCCTTTTGTTAAACAATAAATTAAAGCCATTGTTGTGAGGGAAGAATGGCTAACTATGCAGGGACTGATTTGTAAATTTGAAGGGTTGTGGCCGACTCTACCATCTCTGCATGAGTGGATCTCATCACAGTGGCAAGATATAGTGGAAGGTAAGATACAAATCTGCAATTGTTCTAGAGGCTTTCTCATTCAGATTTTTAATTCAGTAGCAGGTAAAGAGTCTATTTTCAAAAACAATGTTTGGAATTTGGATAACCATACTTTGTTGTTAAAGCCTTGGCATCCAAAATTTAATGCCCAAACTGAATTTTTTAATGATAAATCAATTTGGATCAGACTCCCAATCTCCCATATCAGTTTTGGGATGATATGGTATTTGCAGCCATTGGAAATACAGTAGGTAAATTTTGGACAACTGACAAAATGATTGATGATAAGGGACACACCACTTTTGCCCAATTTTTGAGTTATGTAGATTCTTCTAAAGATCTACCTGTTCCAATAGAACTGAGAGTGGGGGAAAAAATGGATGCAATCCTTGGATTATGAAGGGATCCTCTTTAGATGTAGAAGATGTTTTAAAACAGGGCATCTTGTAAATGATTGTCCAAGCTTTAAATTCAAGAAGACGGTATCAAGGTGAAAAAATGCAGAAATTGAGCATATTACGGTTCCAACAAAGATCCGTTTGAAAGCAAAGGAACAGAGGCAAATTAATGAGACACTTTGTTGTGATCATCATCATGAATGTAAAGCATAAATAATGCAACAACGTTGTCCTTGACCAATATAATTTTAAATATATCCGAGGGATGTGGGGCTGGGCTGGGCTTGCTTCGGTGCAAAATCAAATTATCGAAAATATTAAGGATACATTTAAGAAATATGAATATGGTCGTATTTCATATGTTTATCATAAACATATTGTTTATGTACAACCAACCACTCTGTCTTTGAATGAGCCATGCGTTGAACAGTTTCATTTAAACCATGTGGCATTTTTATTATATATGTACAAAATTCCACGTTTTTAATGGTGTATCGATAATAAGTCCAAACCGCTCTCAAAGGTATGTATAAAAGGTATCATTCCCAAATAAAAGGTATTATTCCCAAATAAATGAGAGTCTTGAGTGTTCAATAATTATATCCAGGGTTAGCTGTGTCTCTGTCTGTGTCTGTACAAAGAAATTAGAAATTATGGCTCGAGTGAATCCTCACTCTTCCTTCTCCTCTCCCACTGTTTTGATCGATCATAATCACAAATATTGTTCAACCTCATCTACCACCTTCACTGTTTGGAAGAAATCCCTGTTACTGAATGGAAAGGGATTCAGTGTTCGATTCAGCGGGACATCTGGTTTTCAGAGTGGACAATTATGCATATAATGCCAAAAACGAAGTACTTCTCATGGATGATGCAGGCGGAAGGTATGTCTCTTCTTTCTTCTTTCCTGTCGCTTAATTAACCTCCTCCCCAATGTCTAATGTCTAATCTTTGGTTTTAATTCATATGATAATTATAGCAGAGATGGAGTGTTCACAATAGATGGGAAGCATCCAGAGGAGACCCTGATGAGTGTGAGAAGCCCATTCTAAGCATTTCAAAGTCGTCGCGCTTCTCAAACAAAACCGCTGCCAATGTATATGTAAACGTAAACGGCAATAATCATATTAAACATTGCGATTACCAGATGGAAGGGTCGTTGTCCAAGCCATGCTGTACGATATTCAGTGCCTCTGGAGACATTATTGCACAGGTACATTTTAAACAGCTGAGAATGTTTTTTCAATTTATTAGAATGCCTTGAGAGTTCGTTGTGAAACTGATGAAAAGGGGGCGTGTGGCGCAGGTTAAAAGAAAGCATGCCAATGCCAAATCCGACATAATACTGGGGGATGATGTTTTCAGCATGGTTGTCCAACGCGCAGTGGATCAAGCATTTGTAATGGCTCTGTTTATCATGTTTATTCAGATAATAAGTTGAGTTCACAAATCTCATGGACCACACACGCTATCCATCAATGGTAGTGGTACCAAGCTGCAAGCTGGCCTGTCGCCTGGAAAATATTTAAACAAAATGTAATCCTGAGCAAAAGCAGATCATAAGATGACGAAATGGTTGAATTATTTATTGAGGCCAGGCTTGTGAAAGGAATTTCTCATATCGAACTACTGCAAAACACAGATTTCATGCACCAATTGTACTCACTGCATATCATCTTCCGCTATTACAAATATTTTTAAAGGTTCAATATGATGTGTTTACGAACCAAAATTTGTACGGTACAGATATATCTTTAATATATCTATTTGAAAAACAGTACTTGAGACATATCAATCATTTAAGGTTTTATTTTTATATTTTTCACATATTATAATTGTTATTATATGTTTTTATTAAGAAATGGAAGTTTTCTAAGGGAGAGGTTTTTGAGGACCATCTTGTTGATGAGCAAGCTGAGGAGGACGAGTTGGAGTTGGACTTAGAGGACATTATGGAAGTTCTGTTGGAAGAGACTAGGGTCTTGTAATGGTCAGAACTTGATCCTGAACATTGACCTAGCTCAAGTTTGTTGATCTTTGGAGGAATGTGGTAGTAGAAATCCTTAAAACCAACCATCTTCAGTCTAAGGTGGCTACTTGGTAGAATGTGTGGGTGGCTCAGGAGTTAGGGTTGGAGCCTCATCCTCCCATCTAGGGGATGCGTTTAGGAATTGAGGCCCTTGATTCATCTCCTAATCCTATCCCTTCTTCCTATCCATAGTTTTTCTTGGACGAGACTGAGGTCACGATTGGGTTAGATGTTGAGGAGGAGTTTGGCGGTCTGGGCAACCCTCTAATTTGTTCTGATCATAGTGTTTGCAGGGAGAGGTCTTCCCTTGCACCAACCCTTTTCATATTCCTTTTGCTTCTCTAGTTTTAAGGGATGTTGATGGTATCAATGTGGTCTTTCCCTACCTGAGAGATCGACTTGAGTTAGGCATGCTCCTTTTGGTTTGACTGGTTCAAGGGTTTAGCCTCTTGGTGATTATTATGTCTCCTCTGCTATTACTGGTTATGGCTCGGTTCTCTCCCTCTGATAGAATCCTCTTGGTGGTTTTGTCTTTCTCTTGCATGAAGCAAGTATTCATGCAAGTTCTATACTATTGCTGGTCAGATGGTTTTTGGTCTGGCTATTTCAGTTCAAGCTTCTATGCCTTTGTTGTTTGTTTCTTTCATGGAAGCCACTCTTTTTGGATCACTTACTCTGTAGGGTTAAATGAAATAACCTTATTTTCATTTCCCTATTTTATATATTTTTCCTACCTATGAGGGCTTGGTGCCTCTTTGTCATGCTAACTAGGGTTTGCCCCTTCTACTAGTGGAGAGGTGTTAAATCTTTTTTTTTTCTTCTTTTGGTGATTTTGTGGCTTCTTTTGGTATTTTTGTGGCTTCTTTTGGTCCTTTTGTGGATTCAATGTGTGAGGAAAGAACACCATAGGTGAATCAATGAGGTAGTTAGGGAAATATTGGAGTCAAAATATGATGAGTGGTTATTGAATGTAGATAAAGAGCAGGATCACTGGGCTAGGGAAAATTTATCATCGAGTAGGTTGAAGATCATGATCGACATGTTTAGAATGGAAAGGAAGTCCATGGAGAGAGACAACCCCTATAACATCTTTTAGTCCCTTATTTTAAAACCTCTTAGGAGGGTGTTCTCTTTGGGATAACCAAAGAACTAGTTTGGGAGGAAAAGGACTTTGCAACTTTTATCCATAACTTGACAAAGTCAGCGCTCATTGGTAAATTTGCTAGGAAGTGGTCGATAATTGGTGAAATTTAAACCTAGGTCACTGAGGAATGGGGGAGTGAGATATATCTCAGATTCCATCGTAAGGGTTTTTTTTTTTAATTTGTCCAAATGCTAAAAAATAAAAAATTATAGATATAGCTTTGTATTATTTGGAGGGAGTTGGATTTCGGATTTATTTTTGGTTTGCAAATTTTGATGTTCACTTGTCTAAAAGGGGTAAATATCTAGTATGGATTAGATTCTTTAAAATGATGGTGGAGTATTGGGCTCACAATTACCTCAAGGTGATAGGAGACATGTTAGGGGACTTTATTCAGATAGATCCTAAAATTAATGCCATAACCCTAGTTTATTATGCAATAATTAGTGTGGTTATTAATCTGGACAAATAAATCGTAGAGTGTATTTTAATTAAACTACAGGGAAGGGTTTGATTGCAGTCAGTCGAATAAGGAAATTTTCCCTTCTAGTGCTAACCAATGTAAAAAATAGGGGAACATTCAAAATGTTTGTCCTTTGGGTTGAACTACTAAGTGCTCATAGAATCCAAATAAAATTTAGAAGGTCAGGAACTACCCCCTTCTAAATCTTGTTTACTAATAAGTGGTGGAAGTTATTTTTCAAACCGATGAAATTTTGGTGGCCTTAACTTAAAAGGATTGAAAATATAAAAAAATTATTTAAGCTCTTTAGGAAAAATTTGATAAAGGGACTCCTCTCTCTCCTTCCATGTTAAAAGGCTATTTTTTTATCTCTTAAAAAACTCAAACTATGAAATATTTGCTACAATCCTCCTCTCATGGGGATTCATAGCAGGAGAGGCTTTTTACAGAAAAGGTGGACTGGTTAGGCTATCCCCAATCAAGTGGATATCTTTTGGAGAATGAGGAAAGTTACTCTAAAAGGATCTCAAATCCTACTACTTTCTTTCCATTTTTCAAACAAAGTGCATTAACTCATAACCTAATGTGAGGCCTCCTGCCAAATGAGGCCAAAAATAAGTAAAATATCAGGTTAAAGGTGAAGTTGCAGAGGGTAAGAAAAATACATTAACAAAATTATTTTCTTATGATAAGTAGGGGCAAAAATCCCTCTCTGGAGTTTGGAAGATAATTTGTTGGAATGTTGGGGGTCTCAATTCCCATTACAAAAGATGTTTTGTCAAGTGTTTGATATTATCCTCTTCTCTGAATCTAGTTCTCCTTTAAGAACCAAAGTTAGATAAGGTGGAAGTTTATTCCCTTATGAATAAAATTTGGAATAGATGAAAAGGTTATTTTATGTAATCCAATGGTGCTTCCAATGTTTGGCAGTTATTTGGTCACCTCCTATTGTAAAGGTGGATCTCATCAATTCAAATACAAACTGTCATCTATGTAGGTTTTTTAATTTCAGATTAGATGTAAGTTTTCTTGTTATCAATATTTATGGCCTTGACTCACATACTTTTATGCATCAACTATGGTTTGATATCTCTTATCTCTATTCCTTTTATCTTGGAGAAAGATTTCTACTTAGAGCAGATTGTAATACTATCCTCGGTAATTTTTAAAATAATGGTGGAATTCAAAGGAGTTCTAAGTCCCAAATTAATTTTTACAAATTTATGGCAGATAATTATCTCTTAGATTTTAAGGTAAAAAATGGGACTTTATCTTGGATGAATATAAAAAAGGGTAAAATTAAAATTTCAAAAAAATTTAGATAGTTTCCTCGCCTCTCCTGAGTCGCTAGAAATAAATTGGGCAATGGAAGGTCATATCCTACCTATGTCTACTTTAGATCATGCCCTAATTGAGCTTGAAATCTCTTCTTATTTGGTTCCTTCCATGTTTCATTTGAAGTTCAAGTTTATGTGGTTAATATACCCTTCTATGCACCCTCCACCCCTACCCCCTCCCCCCTGATCAGGCTATCGAAAGTTTAAAATGGTTAATAAACACTAATTTCTCAAGAATTCCCGAACATAGTGGAATAGGGAGAGTTTTAATAACATCTTCTACAAAATTACTCATGCTAAATAAGAATTGGTGACATTCAAAGAGAATATTTTCACTATGGGTATGGATGTTGATGTATACATTAAAGAAATGTGCCTATTGGCACAGTTTGAGGAGTTTAACATTAGAGAGGAGTTGTACTAGATATATAAAGTGAAGGAATGGTGGCTTAAAGTAGGTGGTAATAATATAAACTTATTTCCTAACTCGACACGGGTGAAAATTAATCTCAATCACATCTCTAGTATAATGTCAATAGATGGGAAAGAATTACCCTATCATAATCCTAGTTTTGACACCCTCCATTGGCTATGTACTAGACCATATTTAAATTATTTTAGCATAAAATATGTATGTTTATAATCTTCATTAACCAAGTTACCTTGGTAAAATATTTTCTTTGAATAAGTCTTCTATAGGCTAGTGTTTAAGCACTTTTTGTGTTGTCGATATTATTATTTAGAGCATCGTAAGACATTGAGTACAAAATTGTAGAAATTATTAAATTTTAATTACTGGGGTCAAAACTTAAAGGTTTAATTTAATTTTGATTATTAAGATGTGTTTTTATTATAGTCTGTGAATGTACTAGTTTATAATTAAACCAATTATTGTTATTATTGGAAATTGATTTTATTATAAAAGTAAAAAAAATCATGATAATTCTTATATCTATTATCATTTTTTTATTGACCAAAATGTCAATTTATGGAAATCGACTGAGGATTTTAGCTTTAGAAAGGAGCATCAAACATCAGATGGGAAGAAGAGGAGTGAAGGGGGAATTGTGGTAGCTAGGAAGGCCAAGATGCATACATCCATGCCAAGTATTGAGAGAGGGTTTTTATTTATTTTTTGTCATCGAGATATGTGGGTTTAGTATGCTTCCACATTTTGCATAACTATCTAGTATGGAATATGATATTACTACTTTTGATTATAGGTGGATGGGTATCCGTCTCTCTTACAGGTCTTTCATTTTTTCTAACAGCATGGAAATGCTTAGGCAAAGGTTTCATGACCATTTTATAAGGCCACATAAAGGAGAGTTCTTGTGGCACCATGGAAGTGAAGGAATAAAGAAAATAATGAAATTTATTCATGCAAGGTCTTAACCCTTTATATATATATATATATATATATATATATATATATATATATATATATATATATATATATATATATATATATATATATATATATATAATTTGCAGCCATACAATCAAGATAAAAATTCTTGGTTTAGGGCACATGCCCTTATACTCAAACTTTTGTATGTGTATATGAACCAATACCATAAATAGGGGGAAATTTCTATAAGCATATGAGTTAAAGATTTTAATCGTTCTTTAGATTTTTGTGCTTTATGACTTTTATTTTGATTATTGGATGAACGTGAATTGTTTGAAAAAATTGTTCAATAAAGGATTACTAGAATTTTGTTTGTTAGAATACCTCAAAGAGGATGAATGTGAATTGTTTGACAAAATCCCTCAACAGAAGATAGATGAAAATTATTTGTTAAATTGCTTTAAAGAGATGAATGTTGAAATGTTTGGAAAAAATTCTTAATAGAGGACGGTTGTAAATTGTTTGTTAAATTGATTCAAAGAGGATTTTTGTGAAATGTTTGAGAAAATCATTCAATAGATGATGGCTGGAAATCATTTGTTAAATTCATTTAAGGAGGATGATTGTGAAATGTTTGACAAAATTTGTCAATAGAGGATGGCTAGAAATTATTTATTAAATTGATTTAAAGGGGATGATTGTGAAATTTTTGACAAAATCCCTAAATAGAGGATGGATATAAATTATTTATTAAATTGATTTAAAGAGGATGATTGTGATTTTTTTGAAAAAATCCCTCAATAGAGGATTGTTGGAAAATTTATTTTTTAGAATGCTTTAAACATGATAAATGTGAAACATTTGACAAAATTCCGTAATAGAGGATGCCTAGAATTTGTTTGTTAGATTGTCTCAAAGAGGATGAATGTGAATTTTTTGACAAAATACCTCATTTGATGATGGATGGTAATTATTTGTTAGAATGTCTCAAAGAGGATGAATGTAAAATGTTTGGAAAAATTCCTCAAACAAGGATGTCTAGAATTTATTTCTTAGATTGCTTCAAAGAGGATTATTGTGAAATGTTTGACAAAATTCATCAATAAAGGATGACTATAAATTATTTGTTAGACTTATTTAAAGAGTATGAATGTCAAAAGTTTGATGAAATTCCTTAATAGAGGATGGCTGAAAATTTAGTTTGTTCATTTTACTTTTGGTTTGTTCAAATCCTATCTTGGGTGATAACTGTTGAGTTATGCACATCAATTATGTGTTGTCTTATTAAGGACTGTTGAGTAGGGTGTTCAACACTCTTGTGAATATGTCAACTGTGTGTAGCTATTTATATATTAATATTTGTGTTTCTCTTAATATGAAGTCATGTATTAGCTTATTGGGTTGCGTTATGATTATGGAGTCATGTTATCTTCTTTTTGTAATTGTTTATTGGTTGAGTGTAGTCATTTTACTATTCTAGTTGTCTTTTTATTTAAATGGAAGGATATTAGGATTGTTATGTACTCCTATTTATTGACCCATAATGTTAGATGGGTTTATATATATTATTCATGGAAACCATCAATGTAATTTAGTTAAATATTAATAAGTATTTTGAGACAAGGGTGGCTTATAATACATTACACACATGAAAATATTCATTAATAAAGAACAAGATTAATAAAAATGTCATGAGGAAAATGACTAACCATATAAATGAATTAATTTGGTCAAATTTACTTTGACATGTGTCTAGTTTCTACCAAAAATGATATCACTATCTTAAATAGTTATATATTTATATAATATACATTACCTATAATATAATGACCAAAAAAATCTTTTTTAAGGTTTTCTCTATTTTAATAAGCTTTATTAAAGTAACAATCAATAATTCTCCTTAAAATATAGTTGTTCTCTTAAATAACTATAAATTTTAATTTAAAAAAATATTTTTATCTTAAATGGCTATAATTATTTTATAATAAACATTACTTCAAGTAATTGGACTTGAGATATATATATATATTTTTTTTTATGTTGTATGGCATGATATACGACCATGAGTTATTTTATAAAATATGAATAGAGCAAATTTTTGTTCATAATTCTTCCCAATGATTTAGCTCCCAATGATTTGGTTAACCCAAAATTTGGTATTTCATCTTCAAATTTAAAAAACAAATTTATTGAATTGTAATTTAGTTAACCCTTTATATATTGGTAATAAATGAGACACCGTGGTAACTTATATTATATGCTCCAAAAGAAATTTAAATGGGGTCATATAGATTAATATCATTAGGTTGTAATTTGGTTAATCCCATATTATTAAAAAATTTAAGATGAGGGAAGTTTATAAGACATACACATTGGTATAATAAGAAAGAGTCTAAGAAAAATATCATTAGGGAAATGACCACCATAAAGATGACTTAAGTAGTGCGAGTTTATTTTGGGATGTGTCTAGAATATATTATATATTTTAAGATTTTAGTTTTTTCAATAACCTTTATTAAAGTAATGGTCACTACATCTCTTTAAAATAATACCATTATCTTAAATGGTTATAATATTTTAATATTACACATTACTTGTAGAAATTGGACTTGAGAAATCATTTTTTATATTTTTATACATTATATGGCACGAATTAGGAGCACTAGTTATTTTATAAAAATATGAATATAGAGAAAAGTTTTATTCATGATCCTTCCCAATGATTTAGCCACCAAGAATTCTCTTCTTTTGTATAATTATTTTAAAATAACTAAAAACACATAATCTTAAATTTTAGAGAATTCAAATATAATTCATCTATTTATAATTTGATAATTATTTAAATTTTAGTGGGACTCAATAAAAAAGAAAGCCATCATTTTTTTCATATCATACCCAAATAATTCTCTTTCATGTATGTAGATATACATTTTATAATCGATTAAATTTTAGTTAATGTGATAAGTGTTTTGTATAGAATGTCAAAAATCTTAAAATATAAATAAAATTACTATTTTTTAATTAATTTAAATCATCCAAAAACATCTAAATTATTTAATGAAACCCATATACATTTTATTTTTTTGATTGGTAATCACTTTTGACTGGAGCTAGGAACAAGTATGTGACACAATCAGGGGCCTAGATCCTCAAGTGATTATCTAAAACATGTATACCATATATACTTGATATTAAATATGTTATATCATACTACCAAAAACCACAATATAACTTGATAATACAACCCAAATGACCTGATCATACCAACAATGACCATAACTAGCCTCAAGAATACTACCAATGGCCATATCTATCCTCATATGCCTTAGTGAGAATTTAAGCTGGGGGGAATTGAAACAATCAAGTTAATTTACCAACTCACCCACATTTAATTATCATCCATATACATTTTACTAATTTTTAGTCATATAGCTAGATTTTTTTTACAACTGACTAAAAGATTTTATTATATATTTTTAAGTATATTTCTTTCATTGAGAAATATTTAAAAAATAATTCTTAATTAATTTATCAATAAAATTTTAAAATATTATAATTATTTATAGTGTGTGTCTTTTTCACTATCAAATGCTTATGAAGTGATGCTTCATTAATTTTGCATCAAAAGTTTTAGATGGACCCGAAGTCTTAGGCCAATGGGGAGAAACAAGTAGTTTGTAATCAGTGACTCAGGTTCCATTCCATTGGTCCCATTAGACACTTTCAAAAAGTGTCCACGGAGATACCTTGAGGTAATGGTTGTATTTTTTCATGTGAATATATCATAACACACCTCAAATATTATGAACCCAGGCCTACACCCATGTCCCACTTCGAGAGGTATCCCTCGCTTAATCTAAACATCTAAAAAGATGTTAAAATTTAATTTGTCTATCCATATTCCTATTTATTTTATAATTTGTATAAATTTAAACTATAGATTATATGGGATTATCAATGATTTAGGGATTCAAAAAAAACTAATTTCTCATACCTCATTGAAATTTGCTTGGTTTAAATCGGTGCTTTCTTGTTTAAAATTTTATCATTTGCTATTTCATGTACCCTCATTGTTATCACTTAATTTATATATGAATTCAAAATAGTCTATTAATTAACCTAAAATCTAAGTTAGATATAAATCAAAATTTATTATAATTACTAATTGTTAATCTAACAATGTTGTAAGTGAGATTGTTGACTATAAATTACACATAATAACATCAAAAATGAAAATACATGTTTTTCATCTTATTTTATGAATACCTAAAACCAAAAAAATAGAAAGAGAAATATTAAACATGAATTTACATAAGGAATTATTTCCCACACTCTATTTTGTATAATTCTTATTAATAAAATAATGTTAACATAAATTATTTAAATAATCTTAATAAACAAAAAACATACCAAATAAAATAAATATAACACTAATAATCATGTGCCCAAATTAGCATCGTACTGAGCATTCCCCATTTGATGTAAAGAGGAGATATACCTATCATCTCCTTATGTCTTCCATGAATCTACTTGTGTAATCCTTTGGTCAAAGTATCATCAAACTAGTATTCACTTCTCACATATTTAGTGACAAATTATTTATCATTAACCAAGTGTCTAGAAAAAATATGTTTGAGTTCAATGTGCTTTGTTCTAGCATGGAAAATTAGATTCTTCATCAATTGTATTTCCTCATTATTATCACAAAAAATATGTGTTGGCTCATGTTAAACCTCTCTAAATCAGTTAAATAAATTATGATAAATAAGCCTTGATTTGTTATGGGATTTCAATTCCTTTGAATTTCTAAAAATAACAATAAATAGGCATAAATAAAGACTTATCTAGAAAATGGCTGTTGTGGATGATTAAGGATCTAAAAACTAGCTTCTGAGAATTTCTAAGTGTCATCAATAGGATTCTATAGTTTGTTTCTTCACTAGATAGTAGTGCCCTATATGGAAAGTAGTACCATATTACTGTAGTGTCCTCAAAGTGGTAGTATTTTCCCCTTTATGGGATTTTCCTTATTTTTTGGGAGCACATAAGCCTATGTTTTTATGTCCTATTCTTATAAACATGAAACCTAGAGCTCTGTGTTGTGCTTGGAAAAACTAATTTGGTACAAACCTTAATCTTCCTTGAAAGTATGGTAATAACAATAATTATGTGTTTGTTAGTAGTATAGGTTGGATATCTTCAACACCCCCTGTGAAGAGAGTTACCTACATTCCAATATGTTGAAGAGGGATCAGTACCAATGTAGTTCTCCCACCTAATGCTTGATGCAAGTGCAAGTGAATGCTAGAATGAAAGTGTACATGGATGCTTTGAATGTGATTAAGCTTCAAATTCTTCAAAAACGGGGCTTAGGGATGTTATAGATGTTAGTATGCATAAGTATGATAGAATAGGGATCAATACCTTAATTTTTCTCATCATGTCTTTGGTTTTAATGTGCTTTTGCATCTATTTTCCATCTATTGAATAGAGTCCAATTAGATTTGTATTTATAGAGTTTTTTAGCTTGTGTGGATAAGAAAATATGCTTAGGCAAACCTTAGAAGGGGCACACATTTGAAAAATTATCCATTTGGAATAGATAGGACTAAGGATAGTAGTGCCCATTTGGGGACACTAGCACCATGTGGTAGTAGTGTCCTAAATGTGGTGCTAATGTCTACTTGCTAGACTACCGAGCAATTTGGGTTGGGATCTTAGAAGATAGTTTGGGGACTATGTTTTGACTGAATTTAGGTGACTTTGGTCTACTTAATTACTAAAAAATGTGTCTAACGCTCTAGTATGGATCTAGTGCTAAGCTAGGAATAGGATAACTCAATCGATACTCTTAGCATCCATTTGCCACTTTTAGACCTGATTACAAATTTTTTTGGCATGTGTCTAGAACATATTATATTTTTTATAATTATATTTCTTTAATGACGTTTATTAAATTAATAATCATTACTTCTCTTTAAAACAATATCATTATCTTAAATTACTATAATTTTTTATAATACATTACATGTAATTGAATTGGAAAAATCTATTTCTTATATTTTTAAATATAATAAAAAAAAATGAGACACAATGGTAATTTATATTACATGCTCCAAAATCATTTTAAATGGGTTTATATAGATTATTAATTGAATCCATTAATTATTTCATAGAAAAATATCTCAGGATTGTAATTTGGTTAAATCCTATAATAATAATAATAATAATAATAATAATAATAATAATAATAATAATAATAATAATAATAATAATAATAATAATAATAATAATACAAGGGTGGCTTATAATACATTTCACAATTGAAAATCTTTGCCAATAAGGATCAAAACTAAGAAAAATGTCATCACCATTTCTTTGCCAAGTAATTGGATTAGTTCTTGAATGACACACTTTTGCCAAATGCCCTAATTTATGGCATTTTTCACACATTAGAGCTGATCTTTTGTATTCAATATTTTGTGTTCTGACTTCATAGGGTGTGTAGTACTATAAATTTTGACAATTCTTGATTTATGAAGATGTTCACACAGAATCTGGTGTTAACTAGTTTAGTTCGTGCCTTGGTAGCTAAGTCTAGTGCTATGAGATAATCGAATGATTTGTCTATGCTTGAAAATAGATATTATTCCCAAAACTCTTTTGGAAGGGCTGGGAGTCTAACCTACATGGGCATTTGATTTATATTTTCCTTTTTAGGCTTGAAACTGGGTTCCCATTTCTTGAGGAAAATCCCCAATTTACCAAAAGCCCATGGTCTTCCAACCATAATGTTGGCACTATCTTCTAGGTTATTAGATCTAATCATAAATAAACCATTAACCATTTCTAGGATTTCCATATGTCCCTTTGTGACCCATTTATTTTCCCAAGTTTTGAAAGAATCTATATTGGGTCTAGACACCATAAACTTACCCATAAGAGCTTGAATCATCCTTGTGGAGGCTTGATTTATGAGAGCTGAAGTAATTTCAACATGAATGATTTTTCTATCTTTAATGGAATTCAGATATTCTAATGGTTTTATCTCTTTTTCACCCATCATGCCCTTTAGTCTATCACACCAAGAGGATATTCTAGATGATGTCTTGGGCAAAGGGGGGTCAGATAAGTTACCATATCCAACAAGATTCCTTGTGTTAGTTTATCTACTGATAGAGCTTCAAACTCAGAGGCCCAAGTGTTAGTCCTTTCCTCATCTCCATTGCCTTTCTCCCTCTCTGAATCTGGGTTTGAAATTTTGATTTCCTACCCATTGCCTTCTACCACTCCTACACCAAATCCATTACCTTTTGCCTTATCCTTCACTGGTTCCTTCTCCATCACACCTCTAATTTAACAAAGCTTATTGAAATAGAAAAAATATAAAAATATTTTAATGGTCATCATATTATAGGTAATGTAGATTATATAAATATATAACTATTTAAGATAATGATATTATTTCTAGTAGAAGCTAGACACATGTTAAAGTAAACTTGACCTAATTAAGACATCACTATGGGTAGTCATTTAGGTTTATTTTAAGAATTTAGAATCATAAATCACTCCTAAAAATATTTATCAAAGGGATCAGACTTCAAATAAATATTAAACTAATAAGATGGAATAAGGGGAGGCAGCTATAGAGGTATAAAAGTCTATGAGCACTTCGGACAAAGAGGAGTAAGGCAAGATAGTTATAGATATTCCAAGCACCAAGGTGGACTCAATCAATAAATTTGAATCTCAAATAGGCATAGTAGAAAGTTTACCTTAATTTAGAGGTAAGACAGTGCAACCAACAAGAGTGGAAAGTACTAATAAAGTGAAACTACCAAATGTAGAAGGTACCAATGCAAGGTGCGTAGATGACAGGAATAAGGATAAGGAAGAAGTAAGTCACATAAATATCTCTAAGAAAAAATAGGAAAATTTTGAAATCTACATTCATACTCAAAACAAGTTTTAGTTACTAGACCAGGATATAGACATCAAGGATTGGAATGATCAAGAATCATATGTAGAAGATATTATTATGGATGAAGGGCAATCAGAGGATAGAGGAAATGGAATATGATATGAGGATAAAGAATACTCCTAAGATCAACTTACATTTGAAGGTTCCATCCTTAAGAGTGACTAGGAGTAATGCTAAAGGCCCAGATATTATAACCCCATTGAAAGTAGGAAGGCCCTCCAAAAATAATATGCTAAAAAAATGAACTCAAGAGGATATAGTAGATGGAATTAAAAAGACCCTCCCTTTCAAGGGAGATACCCATTCTAAAAAAGGTTTCTAATGTTGATTCTATCCTAAAATATTAGAGGGACGCATAGTGTTGGTAAGTAGAAGGTTTTTAGAGATTTTAGAAAGAATCATAAGGCACAGTTTTGGCCATTCACGAGGCTAAAGTTGAGGAAAATTATTTTTTGCATCATAAGAAAGGATACTGGAAGGAAGCAGAATTAGTTTGAATGAGTGCTTCAGGGGCATATGGAGTCTTGATCACTTTTTGGGACCCAAAATATCTAATTGGCAAACCTATTCGCTAATCATAATACCATTTGGTGGTTCTTTTCATTGAGAACATAGAGAACAAGCAATGGATTTTATCAAATGTTTACGCTCCCAACACTATGATAACATACATAAAAATTTGGGAGGACATCAGATATTTTAGGAGTAGATGCACTCATATCCCATGGATATTGGCAACAGACTTTAACTCGCCATTGCATCCCGGGGATAAGAAAGGGGGCAATTTAGTTTGTGTGGATAGTATGGAATATTTTTCCTCTTTAATTGCTGATATAGGTGTTCCCAATATTGAACTTTGACATCCCAAGTTTACTTGGTCTAACAGGGGACTCGGGGATAATCTCATTCAGTGTAGACTAGACAGAATTTTTATCTCTCCTGATTGGATTCAACATAAAGACTTCATTCTCAAAGCCTTGCATAAATTGGATTGGATCACTCACCACTAATAAGTCCAAACCCCTTGCAAAGATATGTATAAAATGTATCAATCCCAAATAAATAATAGTCTTGAGGGTTCCATAATAATTGAAAGATTCTTTGTTGAAGCTGTGGGAGGATGCAGAAACTCTCCCGTGATTCCATCCAAGGAAATCGTAACTGTTCTTTTTGTTAATCAAAAAATTAAATCCATTGTTGTGAGGGAAGAATGGCTAACTATGCAGGGACTGATTTGTAAATTTGAAGGGTTTTGACCAACTCTGCCATCTCTACATGGGTCGATCTCATCATAGTGGCAAGATATAGTGGAAGGTAAGATACAGATCTGCAATTGTTCTAGAGGCTTTTTCATTCAGATTTTTAATTCAGTAGTAGGTAAAGAGTCTATTTTCAAAAATAATGTTTGGAATTGGGATAACCATACTTTGTTGGTAAAGCCTTGGCATCCAAAATTTAATGCCCAAACTGAAATTTTTAATGATAAACCTATTTAGAT
Organism: Torreya grandis; assembly: GCA_037957365.1. Lineage (NCBI taxonomy): Eukaryota > Viridiplantae > Streptophyta > Pinopsida > Cupressales > Taxaceae > Torreya > Torreya grandis. The sequence goes on along the minus strand of JARHVA010000886.1, from coordinate 4,067,165 downwards.
CAGACTCCCAATCTCCCATATCAGTTTTGGGATGATATGGTATTTGCAACCATTGGAAATACAGTAGGTAAATTTTGGACTACTGACAAAATGATTGATGATAAGGGACACACCACTTTTGCCCAATTTTTGAGTTATGTAGATTCTTCTAAAGATCTACCTGCCCCAATAGAATAAAGAGTGGGGGGAAAATGGATGCAATCCTTGGATTATGAAGGGACCCTCTTTAAATGCAGATGTTTTAAAACAGGGCATCTTGTAAATAATTGTCCGAGCTTCAAATTCAGGAAGACAGTATCATGGTGGAAAAATGCAAAAATTGAACATATTACGGTTCCAACTGCAAATGATAATGGAAGTGATAATGAAGGATCAAATTCAGAAATCCATTTGAAAGCGGAAGAACAGAATCAAATTAATGAGACACTTTGTTGTGATCATCATCATGAATCGAAAGTATAAATAATGCAACAACGTTGTCCTTGATCAATATAATTTTAAATATATCCAAGGGACGTGGGGCTGGGCTGGGCTTGGCTTGCTTCGTGAAATATCAAATTATCGAAAATATGAAGAATACATTTACAAAAAATAAATATGGTCGTATTTCATATGTTTATCATAAACATATTGTTTATGTACAACCAACCACTCTTATCTTTGAATGAGCAATGCGTTGAACAGTTTCCTTTAAAGCATGTGGCATTTTTATTATATATGTACAAAATTCCACGTTTGTAATGGTGTATCGATAATAAGTCCAAACCCCTCTCAAAGGTATGTATAAAAGGTATCATTCCCAAATAAATGGCAGTCTCGAGGGTTCAATAATTATAACCAGGGTTAGCTGTGTCTCTGTCTGTGTCTGTACAAAGAAATTAGAAATTATGGCTCGAGTGCATCCTCACTCTTCCTTCTCTCCCACTGTTTTGATCGATCATAATCACAAATATTGTTCAACCTCATCCACCACCTTCACTATTTGGAAGAAATCCCTGTTACTAAATGGAAAGGGATTCACAGTGTTCGATTCAGCGGGACATCTGGTTTTCAGAGTGGACAATTATGCATTAATGCCAAAAACGAAGTACTTCTCATGGATGATGCAGGCCAAGTTCTTACTACAATGCGGCGGAAGGTATGTCTCTTCTTTCTTCTTTCCTGTCGCTTAATTAACCTCCTCCCCAATGTCTAACGTCTAATCTTTAGTTTTAATTCATATGATAATTATAGCAGAGATGGAGTGTTCACAATAGATGGGAAGCATCCAGAGGAGACCCTCATGAGTGTGAGAAACCCATTCTAAGCATTTCAAAGTCGTCGCGCTTCTCAAACAAAACCGCTGCCAATGTATATGTAAACTTAAACAGCAATAATCATATTAAACATTGCGTTTACAAGATGGAAGGGTCGTTGTCCAAGCCATTATTGCCTACGGAGACATTATTGCACAGGTACATTTTAAACAGCTGAGAATGTTTTTTCAATTTATTAGAATGGCTTGAGAGTTTGTTGTGAAACTGATGAAAAGGGGGCGCAGATTAAAAGAAAGCATGCCAATGCCAAATCCGACATAATGCTGGTGGATGATGTTTTTAGCATGGTTGTCCAACGCGGAGTGGATCAAGCATTTGTAATGGCTCTGCATATCATGTTTAATTGGACAATAAGTTGAGTTCACAAATTTCATGGACCACACACGCTAACCATCAATGGTAGTGGTACCAAGCTGGCTGGATATGAGCTGGCCTGTCGCCTGGAAAATATTTAAAGAAAATGTAATCCTGTGCAAAAGCAGATCATAGGATGACGAAATGGTTGCATTATTTATTGAGGCCAGGCTTGTGAAAGGAATTTCTCATATCGAACTTCTGCAAAACACAGATTTTGTGGTGATGTATGGTGCCAGGTGATATGATTTGTGTATTTCATGCACCAATTGTACTCACTGAATATCATCTTCCGCTATTACAAATTTTTTAAAGGTCCAATATGATGTGTTTTCAAATATTATAATTGTTAATAATTTTATATATTTTAATTGAGAAATGGAAGATTTCTAAGGGAGAGGTTTTCGAGGACCACCTTGTTGATGAGCACGTTGAGGAGGACGAGTTGGAGTGGGAGTTAGAGGACATTATGGAAGTTCTCTTGGAAGAGACTAGGGTCTTGTAATGATCAAAACTTGATCCTGTACATTGACCTAGCTCAATTTTGTTGATCTTTGGAGGAATGTGGTAGTAGAAATGCTTAAAACCAACCATCTTCAGTCCGAGGTGGCTACTTGGTAGAATATGTGGATGGCTCAAGAGTTAGGGCTGGATCCTCATCCTCCCATCTAGGGGATGCGTTCAGGAGTTGAGGTTCTTCATTCATCTCTTAATCCTATTCCTTCTTCCTATCCATAGTTTTTCTTGGAGGAGATTGAGGTTGTGATTGTTTTAGAGGCTCGGGAGGAGTTTGGCAGTCTGGTTCTACCCTCTAATTTGTTCTAGTCATAGTGTTTGTTGGCAGAGGTCTTCCCTTGTACCAACCCTTTTCATATTCCTTTCGCTTCTCATCGAGTAGGTTGAATATCAGGATCAACATGTTTGGAATGGAAAGGAAATCCATGGAGAGAGGCAACCCCTATAACATGCTCTAGTCCCTTATTTTAAAACTTCTTAGGAGGGTGTTCTCTTTGGGATAACCAAAGAACTAGTTTGGGAGGAAAAGGACTTTGAAACTTTTATCCATATCTTGACAAAGTCGGCCCTCATTGGTAAATTTGCTAGAAAGTTGCCAATAATTGGTGAAATTGAAACCTAGGTCACTAAGGCATGGGGGAGTGAGATATATCTCAGATTCCATCGTAAGGGTTTATTGTTTTCAATTTTTCCAAATGTTGAAAAATAAAAAATTATAGATATATCTTTATATTATTTGGAGGGAGTTGACTTTTGGATTTATTTGTGGTTTGCAAATTTTGATGCTCACTTATCTAAAAGGGGTAAATATCTAGTATGGATTAGATTCTTTGAACTAATGATGGAGTATTGGGCTCACAATTACCTTAAGGTGATAGGAGACCTATTAGGGGACTTTATTCAGATGGATCCTAAAATTAATGCTAGAACCCTAGCTTATTATGCAATAATTAGTGTGGTTATTAATCTGGACAAAGAAATCCTAGAGTGTATTTTAATTAAGCCACATGGAAGGGTTCGATTGCAGTCATTCGAATTAGGAAATTTTTCCTTCTAGTGCTTCCAATTTAAAAAATAGGGGAACATTCAAAATGTTTACCTTTGGGTTCAACTACCAAGTCCTCATAGACTCTAAATCAAATTTAGAAGGTCAAGCACCACCCCCTTCCGAATCCTTTTTGCTAATAAGTGGTGGAAGTTATTTTTTGAACCAATGTAATTTTGGTGGCCTTACCTTAAGAGGATTGAAAGTAGAAAAAACTATTTAAGCTCTTTTGGAAAAATTTGATAAAGGGGCTCCTCTCTCTCCTTCCATGTTAAAAGGCTATTTTTTGATCTCATAACAAACTCAAACTATGACATATTTGCTGCAATCCTCCTCTCATGGGGATTGATAGTGGGAGAGGCTTTTTACAGAAAAGGTGGAATGGTTGGGCAATCCCCAATCAAGTGGATATCTATTGGAGAATGAGGAAAGTTACTCTAAAGAGGATCTCAAATCCTACTACTTTCTTTCCATTTTTCAAACAAAGTGCATTAACTCATAACTTAATGTGAGGCCTCCTGCCAAATGAGGTCAAAAATAAGTAAAATATCAGGTTAAAGGTGAATTTGCGGAGGGTAAGAAAAACACATTAACAAAACTATTTTTTTATGATAAGCAGGTTCATAATTCCCCTCTATGGAGTTTTGAAGATAATTTGTTGGAATGTTAGTGGTCTCAATTCCCATTACAAAGGATGTTTGGTCAAATGTTTGATATTATCCTCTTCTCATAATCTGGTTCTCCTTTGAGAACCAAAGTTAGATAAGGTGGAAATTTATTCCCTTATGAATAAAATTGGAGTAGATGGAAATGTTATTTTATGGAATCCAATGGTGCTTCCAGTGGTCTGGTAGTTATTTGGTCACCTGCTATTGTAAAGGGGGATCTCTTCAATTCAAATACAAATTGTCATCTATGTAGGTTTTCTAGTTTCAGATTAGATGTAAGTTTTCTTGTTAGTAATATTTATGGCCTTGACTCACATACTTTTATGAATCAACTATGGTTTGATATCTCTTATCTCTATTTCTTTTATCTTAGAGAAAGATTTCTACTTAGAGGGGATTATAATGCTTTTCTCGGCAATTTTTAAAATAATTGTGGAATTCAAAGGAGTTCTAAGTCCCAAATTTATTTTTTCAAATTTATGATAGATAATTATCTATTAGATATTAAGGTCAAGAATGGGAATTTATCTTTAATGAATATAAAAAAGGGTAAAATTAAATTTTCAAAAAGGTTGAATAGTTTCCTCACCTCTCCTGAGTCGCTAGAAAGAAATTGGGCAATGGAAGGTCATATCCTACCTATGCCTACTTTAGATCATGCCTTAATTGAGCTTAAAGTCTCTTCTAATTCAGTTCTTTCCATGTTTCATTTGAAGTTCAAGTTGATGTGGCTAATATACCCTTCTATGCACCCTTTACCCCTCCCCCCCACACCCACTACCCCCCACCTTCCCCCTCCCCCCCCCCCCCCCCCCCCCCCCCCCCCCCCGCCCCCCCATCAGAACCTAGAATGTTTAAAATGGTTAATAAACATTAATTTCTCAAGAATTCCCTAAAAAAATGGAATAGGAATAATTTTAATAACATATTCTAGGAAATTGCTCTTGCTAAAGAAGAATTGGTTACATTCAATGAGAATATTTTCACTATGGTTATGGATGTTGATGTATACATTAAATAAATGTTCTTATTGGCACAGTTTGAGGAGTTCCACATTGGAGAGGAGTTGTACTAGATATATAAATTGAAGGAATGGTGGCTTAAAGTAGGTGATTAGAATATAAACTTATTCCATAACTCAACATGGGTGAAAATAAATCTCAATCACATCTCTAGTATAATGTCAATGGATGGAAAAGAATTAACCTATCATAATCCTAATTTTGACACCCTTCATTGGCTATGTCCCAGACCATATTTAAATTATTTTAGCATAAAATATGTATGTTTATAATCTACATTAACCAAGTTATTTTGGTAAAATATTTACTTCAAATAAGTCTTCTATAGGCTAGTGTTTTAAGCTCTTTTTGTGTTGTTAATATTATTATTCAGAGCATCGTAAGACATTGAGTAAAAAATTGTAGAAATCATTAATGTTTAATTACTGGGGTCAAAACTTAAAGGTTTAATTTAATTTTCATTATTAAGATGTGTTTTTATTATAGTCTATGAATGTAATAGTTTATAATTAAACCAATTACTGTTATTATTGGAAATTGATTTTATTATCAAAGTAAAAAAATAATTATAAATATTATATCTATTATTATTTTTTTATTGACCAAAAGGTCAATTTAGGGAAATTGAATAAGGGTTTTAGATTTTTAAAGAAGCATCAAACATCAGATGGGAAGAAGAGGAGTGAGGAGGGAATTGTGGTAGCTAGGAAGGCCAAGCTGCATACATCTATGCCAAGTATTGAGAGAGGGTATTTGTTTATTTTTTGTCATCAGGATATGTGGGTTTAGTAGGGAATATGATATTATTACTTTTGATTATAGGTGGTTAGCTGTCCTTCTCTCTTATAGAACTTTCATTTTTTCTACCAGCATGGAAATGCTTAGGCAAAGGTTGCACAACCATTTTATAAGGCCACATAGAGGAGAGTTCTTCTGTCACCATTGAAGCTAGGGAATAAAGGAAATAATGAAATTTATTCATGCAAGGTCTTAACCCTTTTGATAAAAAATTATATATAATGGTTTTATTTGCAGCCATAGCAAGCAAGATAAAAATTATTGGTTTAAGGCACACGCCCTTATACTCAAATTTTTGTATGTGTATATGAACCAATACCCTAAATAGGGGAAATTTCCTATAAGCATATGAGTTAAATATTTTATTATTTCTTGAGATTTTTATGATTTATGACTATTTTATTTTGATTATTGGATAAATGTGAATTGTTTGACAAAAATTTTCAATAGAGGATGACTAGAATTTTGTTTGTTAGAATACCTCAAAGAGGATGATTGTGAATTGTTTGACAAAATCCCTCTATAGAAGATAGATGAAAATTATTTTTTTAATTGCTTCAAAGAGGTTGAATGTTGAAATGTTTGGCAAAATTTCTTAATAGAGGATGGTTGTAAATTGTTTGTTAAATTGGTTCAAAGAGGATGTTTGTGAAATGTTTGGCAAAATCATTCAATAGATGATGACTAGAAATCATTTGTTAAATTGATTTAAGGAGGATGATTGTGAATTGTTGGACAATTTTTTTCAATAAAGGATGGCTAAAAATTATTTATTAAATTGATTTAAAGGGGATGATTGTGAAATTTTTGACAAAATCCCTCAATAGAAGATGGATATAAATTATTTGTTAAATTGATTTAAAGAAGATGATTTTGAATTTTTTTTAAAAATCCCTAAATAGAGGATGGTTGAAAAAATTATTTTTTAGAATGCTTTAAACATGATAAATGTGAAACATTTGACAAAATTCCATAATAGAGGATGCCTAGAATTTGTTTGTTAGAATGCTCAAAGAGGATGAATGTGAATTATTTGACAAAATCCATCATTTGATGATGGATGGTAATTATTTGTTAGAATTTCTCAAAGAGAATGAATGTAAAATGTTTGACAAAATTCCTCAAATGAGGATGGATAGAAATTGTTTCTTAGATTGCTTCAAAGAAGATTATAGTGAAATGTTTGACAAAATTCATCAATAGAGGATGACTATAAATTATTTGTTAGATTTATTTAAAAAGGATGAATGTAAAATGTTTGATGAAATTCCTCAATATAGGATGGCTTAAAACTTAGTTTATTGGTTTTACTTTTGGTTTGTTCAAATCCTATCCCAGGTGATAATTGTTGAGTTATGCACTTCAATTGTGTGTTGTCTTATTAAGGACCGTTGAGTAGGGTGTTCAACATTCTTGTGAATATGTAAACTATGTGTAGATATTTATATGTTAATATTTGTGTCTCTCTTAATATGAATTCATGCATTGACTTATTGGGTTGCGTTATGATTATGGGGTTGTGTTATCTTCTTGTTGTAATTGTTTATTGGTTGAGTCTAGCCATTTTACTATTCTGGTTGTCTGTTTATTTAAATGGAAAGATATTAGGATTGTTATGTACTCCTATTTCTTGACCCATAATTTTAGATGGGTTTATATATATTATTCATAGAAACCATCAATTATTTCATATGAAAATATCTAGGGCCTATAATTTAGTTTAATATTGATAAGTATTTTGAGACAAGGGTGGCTTATAATACATTACACACATGAAAATATTCACCAATAGAGAACAAGATTAATAAAAATGTCATGAGGAAAATGACTACCCATAGAAATGACTTAATTTGGTCAAGTTTACTTTGACATGTGTCTGGCTTCTACCAAAAATAATATCACTGTCTTAAATAGTTATATATTTATATAATCTACATTACCTGTAATATAATGACCAAAAAAATATTTTTACCATTTTTTCTATTTTAGTAAGCTTTATTAAAGTAACAATCAATAATTCTCCTTAAAATAATGTTGTTATCTTAAATGACTATAATTTTTAATTTAAAAAAATATTGTTATCATAAATGGCTATAATTTTTTCATAATACACATTACTTCAAGTAATTAAACTTGAGAAATATATTTTTTTATATGTTGTATGACATGAATTAGGACCATGAGTTATTTTATAAAATATGAATAGAGAGATATTTTTTATTCATAATTCTTCCCAATTATTTGGTTAACCCAAAATTTGGTATTTCATCTTAAAATTGAAAAAACAAAATTGAATTGTAATTTGGTTAACCCTTTATATATTGGTAATAAATGAGACACCATGGTAACTTATATTATATGCTCCAAAATCATTTTAAATGGGGTCATATAGATTAATAACATTAGGTTATAATTTGGTTAATCTCATATTATTAAAAAAATTTAAGATGTGGGTGGTTTATAATACATACACACTAGAATAATAAGAAAGAGTCAAATAAAAATATCATTAGGGAAATGACCACCATAGAGATAACTTAAGTAGTGCGAGTTTATTTTGGGATGTGTCTAGAATATATTATATATTTTATGATTTTTGTTTTTTCAATATCATTTATTAAAGTAATAGTCACTACATCTCTTTAAAATAATACCATTATATTAAATGGTTATAATATTTTAATAATACACATTACTTTAGAAATTGGACTTGAGAAATCATCTTTTATATTTTTATATGTTGTATGGCATGAATTAGGAGCATTAGTTAATTTATAAAATAGGAATCTAGAGAAAAATTTTGTTCATGATCCTTCCCAATGATTTAGCAACCAAGAATTATGTTCTTTTGTATAATTATTTTAAAATAACTAAAAACACATAATCTTAAATGTTAGAGAATTCAAATATAATTCATCTATTTATAATTTTATAATTATTTAAATTTTAGTGGGACTTGATAAAAAAGAAATTCATCATCTTTTTTTAATCATATCCAAATAATTCTCTTTCATGTATGCAGATATACATTTTATAATCGATTAAATTTTAGTTAATGTGATAAGTGTTTTGTATAGAATGTCAAAAATATTAAAATGTAAATAAATATATTATTTTTTAATTAATTCAAAGCATCCAAAAACATCTAAAATATTTAATGAAACCTATATACCTTTTATTTTTTTGATTGCTAATCACTTTTGATTGGAGCTAGGAATAGGTCTGCGACACAATCAGGGGCCTAGATCCTCAAGTGATTATCTACAACTGTATACCATATATATACTAGATATTAAATATGGTATATAATACCAACAACCACAATCTACCTTGATAAGACAACCCAAATGACTTTATTATACCAACAAAAATCACAACTAGCCTCAAGAATACTACCAATGGCCATATGTATCCTCATATGCCTTAGTGAGATTTGAACCTGGGGGAACTTGAAACAATCAAGTTAATTTACCACCTCACCCAAATTTCATTATCACCCATATGCCTTTCATGAATTTTTATTCATATAGCTAGATTTTTCTTACAACTAACTAAAAGCTTTAATTACATATTTCTAAGTATATTTCTTTGTATTGAGAAATATTTAAAAAATAATTCTTAGTTAATTTATCAATAAAAGTTTAAAATACTATAAGTATTTATAGTGTGTGTCTTTTTCACTATCAAATGCTTATGAAACAATGCTTCATTAATTTCGCATCAAAAGTTTTAGATGGACCCAAGGTCTCAGGCCAATGGGGAGAAACAAGTAGTTTGTAATCACTGACTTAGGTTCCATTCCATTGGTCTCATTAGACACTTTCATCAAGTGTCCATGGGGATAAATTGAGGTAATGTTTGTAATTTTTCATGTGAATATATCATAACACACCTCAAATATTGCAAACCCAGGCCTACACCCATGTCGCACTTCGAGAGGTATCCCTCGATTAATCTAACCATCTAAAAAGATGTTAAAATTTAATCTGTCTATCCATATTCCAATTTTTTTTAGAATTGAATTATATTTAAACTGTATATTATATGGGTTTATCAATGATTTAGTGATTTAGAAAAAAGTAATTTCTCATACCTCATTGAAATTTGCTTGGTTTAAATCGGTGCTTTCTTGTTTAAAATTTATCATTATGTATTTCATGTACCCTCATTCCTATCACTTAATTTATATATTGAGGGAGTGAAAACAATCTATTAATTAACCTAAAATTTAAGTTATATATAAATCAAATTTTATTATAATTACTAATTGTTAAATTTAACAATGTTGTAAGTGAGATAGTTGACTATAAATTATATAGAATAACATCAAAAATGAAAATACGTGTTTTTGGTCTTATTTTATGAATACCTAAAACAAAAAAAATAGAGAGATAAATATTAAACATGAATTTACATAAGGAATTATTTCCCACACTCTATTTTGTATAATTCTTCTTAATAAAAGAATGTTAAAACAAGCCTAACACAATGTAACTTGCATGACAAGTTATTTCAAAAAATAAATTAAATACTAAATAAAGAAATTTAAATCACAACTAAGTGATATATAATTATAATTTTAAAATTAGACTCAAAGAAAGAAAACTAAAATTAGACTAAATCAAATAAGATCTACTTACATTCAATACAAGCTCAAAATGTAATAAGCATTGATCAACAAGTAGTCAAAAATACAACCAACTCAACTATGGTGCTCCAAATTCCATATAAAATATGAATTGCCATGAATACATTTTAATTTCATTTAAATAACTCTAAAAATTATGACATACCTCTTTGGAACTCATTTGAGTATTAAGAAAATGAATTGGACTTAAGTGACAATTCTAGCTATTTTTGAAGAAATCCTTAGAAAGCATCAAAAAATGACCAAACAAATAATTTATGACATAAATTATTTAAATAATTTTAATAAAAAATAAAAATACCAAATAAAATAAATCTAACACTAATAATCATGTGCCCAAATTCACATCATACTAAGCATTACCCATTTGATGTAAAGAGGAGAGATACCTATCATCTCTTTATGTCTTCCATGAATCTACTTGTGTAATCCTTTGGTCAGAGTATCATCAAATTAATATGCACTTATCACATATTTAGTGACAAATTGCTTATCATTAACCAAGTGTCTGTAAAAAATATGCTTGAGTTCAATATTCTTTGTTTTAGCATGGAAAATTAGATTCTTCATCAATTGTATTTCCTCATTATTATCACAAAAAATATGTGTTGGCTCAAGTTGAGCCTCTCTAAATTAGTTAAATAAATTATGATAATTAAGCCTTGATTTGTTATGGAATTTGAATTCCTTTGACTTTTTAAATATAACAATAAATAGGCATAAATAAAGACTTAAGTAGAAAATGGCTTTTGCAGATGATCAGGGTTTTGAAAACTAGTTTTTGGGCTGTTTTGAGTGTCATCAATAAGATTATATAAAGTTTTTCCTCACTAGATAGTAGCGCCCTGTATGGAAAGTAGCAGCATATTACTATAGTGTAATCAAAGTGGTAGTAGTTTCCCCTTTATGGGATTGTCCTTGTTTTCTAGGAGCACATGAGCCTATGTTTTTATGTCTTATTCTTGTGCACATGAAATCTAGACCTCTGTGTTGTACTTAGAAAACCTAATTTGGTGTGCAAACCTTAATCCTCCTTAAAAGTATGGAAATAACAATAATTGTGTGTTTTTTAGTAGGATAGGTTAGATATCTTCAACACCCCCTATGAAGAGAGTTACCTACATTCTAATACGTCGAAGAGGGATCAATCCCAATGTAGCTCTCCCACCTAATGCTTGATGCAAGCACAAGTGAATGCTAGAATGAGAGTGGACTTAGATAGCTTGAATTTGATTGAGCTTTAAATTCTTTAAAAATTGGGCTTAGGGATGTTATGATGTTAGTATGCAGAAGTATGATAGAATAGGGATAAATACCTTAATTTTCCTCAACATGTCTTTGGTTTTAATGTGCTTTTGCATCTATTTTCCGTCTAGTGAATAGAGTCCAAGTAGACCTATATTTATAGAGTTTTACAGATTGTGTGGATAATAAAATATTCTTAGGCCAACCTTAGAAGGGGCATACATCTGAAAAAAGTATCCATTTAGAATAGCTAAGACTAAGGACAGTAGTGCCCATTTGGGGACACTAGCACCATGTGGTTGTAGTGTCCTAAATGTGGTACTAATGTCTACTTGGTAGATTAGTGAGTAATTTGGGTTAGGATCTGAGAAGATAGTTTGGGAACTGTGTTTTGACTGACTGTAGGTGACTTTGGTCTGCTTAATGACTAAAAAAGTGTGTCTAAGGCTCTAGGATGGATCTAGGGCTAAGCTAGGAATAGGACAACTCAACTGACACTCTTACCATCTGATTACCACTTTTAGACCTAATTATAATTTATTTTGGCATGTGTCTAGAATATATTATATTTTCTTCAATGACCTTTATTAAATTAATAATCATTACTTCTCTTTAAAATTATATCATTATCTTAAATTACTATAATTTTTTATAAGACATTACATGTAATTGAATTGGAAAAATCTATTTCTTATATTTTTACATATAGTAAAAAAAATGAGTCACAATGGTAACCTATATTACATGTTCCAAAATCATTTTAAATGGGTTTATATAGATTATTAATTGAATCCATTGATTATTTCATAGAAAAATATCTCAGGGTTGTAATTTGGTTAAATTCTATAATAATAATAATAATAATAATAATTTTGATACAAGGGTGGCTTATAATACATTTCACAATTGAAAATCTTTGCCAATAAGTATCAAAACTAAGAAAAATGTCATCACCCTTTCTTTTCCAAGCAATTGGATTAGTTATTAAATGACCCACTTTTGTCGAATGCCCCAATTTATGGCATTTTTCACACATTAGAGCTAATCTTTTGTATTCAATCTTCTGTGTTCCAACTCCATAGGGTGTGTGTAATACTATAAAGTTTGACAATTCTTGATGTATGAGGGTGTTCACACAGAATATGGTGTGAACTAGTTTAGTTCATGCCTTGGTAGTTGAGTCTAGTGTTATGAGATAATCGAATGATTTGGCTTTGCTTGAAAATATATCTTCTTCCCAAAACTCTTTTGGAAGGTATGGGAGTCTAACCCAGATGGGAATTTGATTTATATTTTCCTTTTTAGGCTTGAAGCTTGGTTCCCATTTCTTGAGGAAAAGCCCCAATTTACCAAAAACCCATGGTCTTTCAGCCTGAATGTTGGCACTATCTTCTAGGTTATTAAATATGATCATAAAGAAACCATTCACCATTTCTAGGATTTCCATATGTCCCTTTGTGACCCATTTCTTTGCCCAGGTTTTAAAAGAATCTATGTTGGGTCTAGCCCCCCATAAACTTACCCATAAGAGTCTGATTCATCCTTGAGGAGGCTCGGTTTATGAGAGTTGGAGTGATTTCAACATGAATGATTTTTCTATCTTTAATGGTTTTTAGATATTCTAATGGTTTTATCTCTTCTTTACCCATCATGCCCTTTCGTCTATCACACCAAGAGGATATTCCAAACGATGTCTTGGGTGAAGGGGGATCAGATGACTTACCATTTTCCAACAAGATTCCTTGTGTTAGTTTCCCAAATGATAGTGCTTCGAACTTGGAGGCCCAGGTGTTAGTCCTTTCCTCATCTCCATTACCTTTCTCCCTCTCCAAATATGGACTTGAAATTTTGATTTCCTACCCATTGTCTTTTGCCACTCCTACACCAGATCCATTACCTTTTGTCTTCTCCTTCACTAGTTCCTTCTCCAGCACACCTCCAATTTAATAAAGCTTATTGAAATAGAAAAAAATATAAAAATATTTTATTGGTCATTATATTACATTTGATGTAGATTATATAAATATATAACTATTGAAGATAATGATATTATTTTTGGTAGAAGCTAGACACATGCTAAAGTAAACTTGACCTAATTAAGACATCACTATGGGAAGTCATTTAGGTTTCTTTCAGGAAGCTAGAATCGTAAATCACTCCTACAAATATTTATGAAAAGGATCAGACTTCAAATCAAAATTAAGGTGATAAGATGAAATTAGGGGAGGCAACTATAAAGGTACAAAACTCTATGAGCACTTCGGGTAAAGAGGAGAAAGGCAAGATAGTTATAGATACAAGCACCAAGGTGGATTTAATCAATACTTTTTCATCTCAAATAGGCATAGTAGAAAGTTTACCTCAGGTTAAAGGTAAGACAGTGTAGCCAATAAGAGTGGAAAGTACTAATAAAGTGGAACTCTCAAATGTAGAAGATACCAATGCCAAGTGTGTAGATGATAGGAATAAGGATAAGGAAGATTTAAGTCACATAAATATCTATAGGAAAAAATAAGGAAATTTTATAATCTACATTCATACTCAAAACAATTTTTAGTTACTAGACCAAGATATAGACGTCAAGGATTGGAATGATCAAGAATTAGATGTAGAAGATATTATTATGGATGAAGGGAAATCAGAGGATAGAGGAAATGGAATATGATATGAGGATAAATAATACTCATAAGATCAACTTACCTTTGAAGGTTCCATCCTCAAGAGTGACTAGGAGTAATGCTAAAGGCTCAGATAGTATAACCCCTCTGAAAGTATGAAGGCCCTCTAAAAAGAATATGCTAAAAAGTTTAAGTCAAGAGCATATAGTAGATGGAATTCAAAAGACCCTCCCTTAGACACCCCTTCTAAAAAAGGTTTTTAAAGTTGATTTTATCCTAAAATATTAGAGGGATGCACAATGTTGGTAAGCAGAAGGTTTTTAGAGATTTTAGAAAGAATAATAAGGCGGCGGTTCTGGCCATTCAAGAAGCTAAAATTAAGGAAATTTATTTTTTGCATCATAAGAAAGGATACTGGAAGGAAGCATAAGCATTTTGAATGAGTGTTTCAGGGGCATATAGAGTCCTAATCACTTTTTGGGACCCAAAATATCTAATTGGCAAACCCATTCTCTAATCGTAATACCATTTGGTGATTCTTTTCACTAACAACATAGAGAACAAGCAATGGATTTTCTCAAATGTTTATGCTCCCAACACTATGATAACATGCATAAAAATTTGGGAGGACATCAGAGATTTCAAGAGTAGATACACTCATATCCCATGGATATTGGCATGGGATTTCAACTCGCCCCTGCATCCCAGGGATAAGAAAGGGGGTAATTTAGTTTGTATGGACAGTATGGAAGATTTTTCCTCTTTAATTCCTGATATAGGTGTTCTCAATCTTGAACTTAGAGGTGCCAAGTTCACTTGGTCTAATAGGAGACTCGGGGATAATCTCATTCAGTGTAGACTAGATAGAATTTTTATCTCTCCTGATTGGATTCAACATAAAGACTTCATTCTGAAAGGCTTGCCTAAAATTGGCTTGGATCACTCACCACTAATAAGTCCAAACCCCTTGCAAAGGTAGGTATAAAATGTATCAATCCCAAATAAATGATAGTCTTGAGGGTTCCATAATAATTGAAAGATTCTTTGTTGAAGCTGTGGGAGGATGCAAAAACTCTCCTGTGATTCCAACCAAGGAAATCACAACTATTCCTTTTGTTAAACAAGAAATTAAAGCCATTGTTGTGAGGGAAGAATGGCTAACTATGCAGGGACTGATTTGTAAATTTGAAGGGTTGTGGCCGACTCTGCCATCTCTGCATGAGTGGATCTCATTACAGTGGCAAGATATAGTGGAAGGTAAGATACAATTCTGCAACTGTTCTAGAGGCTTTTTCATTCTGATTTTTAATTCAGTAGTAGGTAAAGTGTCTATTTTCAAACATAATGTTTGGAATTGGGATAACCATACTTTGTTGGTAAAGCCTTGGCATCCAAAATTTAATGCCCAAACTAAAATTTTTAATGATAAATCGATTTGAATCAGATTCCCAATCTCCCATATCAGTTTTGGGATGATATGGTATTTGTAGCCATTAGAAATACAGTAGGTAAATTTTGGACTACTGACAAAATGATTGATGATAAGGGACACACCACTTTTGCCCAATTTTTGAGTTATGTACATTCTTCTAAAGATCTACTTGTTCCAATAGAACTGAGAGTGGGCGAAAAAATGGATGCAATCCTTGGATTATGAAGGGATCCTCTTTAGATGCAGAAGATGTTTTAAAATAGGGCATCTTGTAAATGATTGTCCGAGCTTCAAATTCAAGAAGACAGTATTGTGGTGGAAAAATGCAGAAATTGAACATATTACGGTTCCAACTGCGAATGATAGTGGAAGTGATAATGAAAGATCAAATTCAAAGATCCGTTTGAAAGCAGAGGAACATAATCAAATTAATGAGACACTTTGTTGTGACCAATATACTTTTAAATATATCCAAGGGACGTGGGGCAGGGCTGGGCTTGCTTCGGTGCAAAATCAAATTATCTAAAATATTAAGAATACATTTAAGAAATATGAATATGGTCGTATTTCATATGTTTATCATAAACATATTGTTTATGTACAACCAACCACTCTTATCCTTGAATGAGCAATGCGTTGAACAGTTTCATTTAAAGCATGTGGCTTTTTTATTATATATGTACAAAATTCCACGTTTTTAATGGTGTATCGATAATAAGTCCAAACCCCTCTCAAAGGTATGTATAAAAGGTATCATTCCCAAATAAATGGCAGTCTCGAGGGTTCAATAACTATAACAAGGGTTAGCTGTGTCTGCGTCTGTACAAAGAAATTAGAAATTATGGCTCGAGTGCATCCTCACTCTTCCTTCTCTCCCACTGTTTTGATCGATCATAATCACAAATATTGTTCAACCTCATCTACCACCTTCACTGTTTGGAAGAAATCCCTGTTATTAAATGGAAAGGGATTCACAGTGTTCGATTCAGCGGGACATCTGGTTTTCAGAGTGGACAATTATGCTTATAATGCCAAAAACGAAGTACTTCTCATGGATGATGCAGGCCAAGTTATGATTACAATGCGGCGGACGGTATGTCTCTTCATTCTTCTTTCCTGTCGCTTAATTAAACTCCTCCCCAATGCCTAATGTCTAATCTTTAGTTTTAATTCATATGATAATTATAGCAGAGATGGAGTTTTCACAATAGATGGGAAGCATCCAGAGGAGACCCTGATGAGTGTGAGAAGCCCATTCTAAGCATTTCAAAGTCGTCGTGCTTCTCAAACAAAACCGCTGCCAATGTATATGTAAACGTAAACGGCAATAATCTTATTAAACATTGCGATTACCAGATGCAAGGGTCGTTGTCCAAGCCATGCTGTACAATATTCAATGCCTCCGGAGACATTATTGCACAGGTACATTTTAAACAGCTGAGAATGTTTTTTCAATTTATTAGAATGGCTTGAGAGTTTGTTGTGAAACTGATGAAAAGGGGGCGTGTGCCGCAGGTTAAAAGAAAGCATGCCAATGCCAAATCCGACAGAATGCTGGGGGATGATGTTTTCAGCATGGTTGTCCAACGCGGAGTGGATCAAGCGTTTGTAATGGCTCTGCTTATCATGTTTAATCAGATAATAAGTTGAGTTCACAAATTTCATGGACCACACACGCTAACCATCAATGGTAGTGGTACCAAGCTGCAAGCTGAAAGCTGGCTGGATATGAGCTGGGCTGTCGCCTCGAAACTATTTAAACAACATGTAATCCTGTGCAAAAGCAGATCATAAGATGACGAAATGGTTGCATTATTTATTGAGGCCAGGCTTGTGAAAGGAATTTCTCATATCGAACTTCTGCAAAACACAGATTTTGTGGTGATGTACGGTGCCCGGTGATATATTTGTGTATTTCATATCATCTTCCAATATTACAAATATTTTTAAAGGTCCAATATGATGTGTTTTCAAATATTATAATTGTTAATAATTTTATATATTTTAATTGACAAATGGAAGTTTTCTAAGGGAGAGGTTTTCGCTGTTGATGAGCACGTTGAGGAGGACGAGTTGGAGTGGGAGTTAGAGGACGTTATGGAAGTTCTCTTGGAAGAGACTAGGGTCTTGTAATGATCAAAACTTGATCCTGAACATTGACCTAGCTCAAGTTTGTTGATCTTTGGAGGAATGTGGTAGTAGAAATGCTTAAAACCAACCATCTTCAGTCCGAGGTGGCTACTTGGTAGAATGTGTGGGTGGCTCGGGAGTTAGGGTTGGAGCCTCATCCTCCCATCACCCTCTAATTTGTTCTGATCATAGTGTTTGCAAGAAAAGGTCTTCCCTTGCACCAACCCTTTTCATATTCCTTTCACTTCTCTAGTTTTAAGGGATGTTGATTGTATCGATGTGGTTTTTCCCTACCCGAGAGATTGATGGAAGTTAAACATGTTCCTTTTGGATTGACTAGTTCAAGGGTTTTGCCTCTTGGTGATTATTATGTCTCCTCTGCTATTATTGGTTATGGCTCGGTTCTCTCCCTTTGACAGAATCCTCTTGGTGGTTTTGTCTTTCTCTTGCATGGAGCAATTATTTATGCAAGTTCTATGCTATTGCTGGGTCATATGGTTTTTGGTCTGGCTATTTCAGTTCAAGCTTCTATGCCTTTGTTGTATATTTATTTCATGGAAGCCACTCTTTTTGGATCGCTTACTCTATAGGGTTAAATGAAACCACCTTATTTTCATTTTGCTATTTCATATATTTTTCCTACCTCTGAGGGCTTGGTGCCTCTTTCTCATGCTAACTAGGGTTTGCCCCTTCTACTAGTGGAGAGGTGTTAATTCGTATTTTTTTATTTTTTTTAATTTTGTGGCTTCTTTTGGTACTTTTGTGGCTTCTTTTGGTCCTTTTGTAGATTCAATGTGTGATGAAAAAATACGATAGGCGAATCAATTAGGTAGTTAGGGAAATATTAGAGTCAGAATATGATGAGGAGTGGATATTGAATGTAGATAAAGAGCAGGATCATTGGGCTAGGGAAATTTTCTCATTGAGCAGGTCTAAATATCATGATCGACATGTTTGGAATGGAAAGGAAGTCCATGGAGAGAGACAACCCCCTATAACATGCTCTAATCCCTTATTTTAAAACCTCTTAGGAGGGTGTTCTCTTTGGGATAACCAAAGAACTAGTTTGGGAAGAAAAGGACATTGAAACTTGTATCCATGTCTTGACAAAGTCAGCCCTCATTGGTAAATTTGCTAGGAAGTGGCCAATAATTGGTGAAATTGAAACTTGGGTCACTAAGGAATGGGGGAGTGAGATATATCTCAGATTCCATCGTAAGGGTTTATTTTTTTCAATTTGTCCAAATTTTAAAAATAAAAAAAATATAGATATAAATTTGTATTATTTGGAGGGAGTTGGCTTTTGGATCTATTTTTGGTTTGCAAATTTTGATGCTCACGTGGCAAAAAGGGGTAAATATCTAGTATGGATTAAATTCTTTGAACTAAAGGTGGAGTATTAGGCTCACAATTACCTCAAGGTTCTAGGAGCCCTATTAGGGGGATTTATTCAGATGGATCCTAAAATTAATGCCAGGACCCTAGCTTATTATGTAATAATTAGTGTGGTTATTAATCTGGACCAAGAAATCCTAGAATGTATTTTAATTAAACCATAGGGAAGGGTTCAGTTGTAGTTAGTCGAATTAAGAAATTTTCCCTTCTATTGCTTTCGATGTTAGAAATAGGGGCACATTTAAAATGTTTGTCCTTTGTATTGAACTACTAAGAACTCATTAGCTTTGAATCAAATTTGGAAGGTCAACCATAGCCCCCCTTCCTAAGACTTTTTACTAATAAGTGGTGGATGTTATTTTTTGAACAGATGTAATTTTGGTGGCCTTGGCTTAAAAAGATTGATAGTAGCCAAAACTATTTAATTTCTTTTGGAAATTTTTTATAAAAGGGATGCTCTCTCTTCTTCTTCCATATTAAAAGGCTACCATTTGATCTCAGAACAAAATCAAACTATGAAATACTTGCTACAATCCTCCTCTCATGGGGATTCATAACATGAGAGGCTTTCAATAGAAAAGGTGGAGTGGTTGGGCAATCCCCAATCAGGTGGATATTTGTTGGAGAATGAAGACAATGACTCTAAATAAGATCTCAAATCTTAATCCTTCCTTTCCATTTATCAAACAAAGTGAAATATCTCATAACCTAATGTGAGGCCTCCTTCCAAATGAGGCCAAAAATACATTAACATAATTATTTTTTTCTAATAATAAGAGATGGAATTATTCTCTATGGATTTTGTAAGATAATTTATTGGAATTTTAGGACTTTGAATTCCCATTACAAAATATGCTTGGTCAAGCATTTGATATTGTCCTCTTCTCTGAATCTGGGTCTCCTTTAAGAAAGAAAGTCGGATAAGGTGGAATTTTCTTCCCTTATTAATAAAATTTGTAATCGATGGAAAGGTCATTTTATGGAATCCAATGGTTATTCCAATGGTTTGGCATTTATTTAGTCACCTGATATTGTAAATGTGGATCTCATCAATTCAAGTTCAAACTAGCATCTATGTAGGTTTTCTAATTTCAAATCAGATGTAAGGTATCTTCTTCTCAATATTTATGGCCCTAACTCATATACTTTTAAGCATCAACTCTAGTTTTATATCTCTTCTATCTATTACTTTTATCCTAGAGAGATATTTATACTTAGAGGGGATTTTAATTCTATCCTCTGCAATTATAAAAATAAAGGTGGAATTTAAGGGAGTTCAAAGTCCCAATTTGATTTTATAAAAATTTGTTATAGATAATTATCTATTAGATATTAAGGTAAAGAATGTTTGGAATTTAAAATGTTTGTCCTTTGGGTTGAACCACTAAGCACTTATTAACTCTGAATTAAATTTGGAAGGTCAATCACAACCCCCCTTTCGAATCCTTTTTACTAAAAAGTGGTGAAAATTATTCTTTGAACAGATGTAATTTTGGTAGACTTGACTTAAAAGGATTGAAAGTAGACAAAACTATTTAAGATATTTTGGAAAATTTTGATAAAGTGGATACTCTTTATCATTCTTCCATGTTAAAAGGCTATTAGTTGATCTTAGAACAAACTCAAACTATGAAATATTTGCTACAATCCTCCTCTCATTGGGATTCATAATAGGAGAGGATTTTTACAAAAAAGGTGGAGTGGTTGGAAAATCCTCAATCAGGTGGAGATCTATTGGAGAATGAGGATAGTGACTCTAAAGAGGATCTCAATATTATTTCTTCCTTTTTATTTATTAAACAAAGTGCAATATCTCATAACCTAATGTTAGGTATCCTACCAAATGAGGCCAAAAATAAGCAAAATATCAAGTTGAAGGTGAAGTTGCGAAGGGTAAGCAAAATACATTAACAAAATTATTTTTTCCTTTGATAAGAAGGGTAGAAGAGAGGGGTCTAAATTCCCATTACAAAATATGCTTGGTCAATCATTTGATATTGTCTTCTCTGAATTTGGGTCTCCTTTTAAGAAACAAATTCAAATAAGGTGGAATTGTATTCCCTTATGAATAAAATTTGGAATAGACGAAAAGGTTGTTTTATGGAATCCAATGGTGCTTCCAGTGGTCTAAAAGTTATTTGGTCACCTACTATTATAACTATGGATCTCATCAATTCATGTATAAATGAGCATCTATGTAATGTAATCGTACTTCTCATGACCTTACTCCTCCCTATGATTATACATCAGCTCATGTGCAAACTACCCACCTTAGTCATCCTGATTTGAGACATCCACCACATTCTTGGACTCTTACCCTCTATTCATCTTTAGTCCATTTTGGCCCTTTTTCATGCAAGATAGACCCTCTAGAGACCCCTTGGGTCCTTTCAAGATCCTATTGGACAACCTAGGCCCTTGTTTGACCCAGGCTATGACTTGTGTGAAGGAAACCCATGGCTTAGGCCACATTTTTCCTTCACAAAAGTCATGGACTAGGCTGTGACATAGGCAAAACACGTGCAAAAGTTCTTGTTTACAGTCCAACGGTCAAAAATGGCTAGTTTTAAGCCTTTTGGTGGATTGGGGTTGGGATATATGCCTCATTCTCATTCATTTGATCTATCTATTTTTCTCTCTCCACCCTCTATCTTGATTATTCTTCCCTCTCTTAACTCTCATGCCTTCTTGAATCTCTCTTGATTCATTCTTGGCACTCTTGAGCTTGATTGGTGACAAAGGATCCTATATGCTAGTACACATTTACTTGGAGACTCCATTACTAGTCTCAGTTTTTACTATTTCCTTGTGGCTTGATTGCAACACCTACATTTGGCATTGAACCTGATTTGTGCACTTGGTTGGATCTCTTACACCATTACAATTTCTCACTTCACCTCCTCCTTTGCTCTTGGCTTTTGGTTTGGACTTCAGCTTGCACATAGCTTGGTCTTCCTCCTACATTACTTCCTTGCTGGGATTCCTGATTAGTAGAACATCTACACATCTTTTTTGAGCTTGATATAAGGGCACTTTGATGTGTAAAGTGAAACTCCATTATTCTGTGTAGTATATATTCTAGGGTTTGATTTGTTTTGGTGATTTAGTTGTTTTATGCATTATTTAAATAGGTTTTAAAGTTTATACATTCGTATGTGGCTACAAGTTATCTTCATTGCTTGAAATATTTACCATTACCTATTATGATTTCATTGGAAGAATTTTTATTATATAGTTGTAATCTACATGCTCAAAACAAACTAGACAACTTGCTTAAACAATCTCTCTCTCTTCATAAACTAGAACATTGCATTGTTAGAAAATAATAGTGTTGAATTCAAAGGATAACTCAAACCTAGACTAGGTATGCTCTTTAAAATCTTGTTGAAACCATATTTATTTCTTAAAACATATTTCATTTGTCTTAAAATTGTCTTAGTATTTAGATTTACATTTCACTTGTTAGCTCCCTTTATTCGATATTGTTATTTCTACAATTTTTATGAAATCAATAGTCTAATCTTAGCTACTTGTGTTACTATGGTTGGATCTGATAGAAGGTTGTTAGTTCATCTTATATACCTTTATCATTGATCCTTCCATTGGGGGCATGTTGTGCTAAAAATATGACATTGGTAGGGAGAGAGATGTTTACTACATCTCTCCCATGTTGGTTGGACTTAAACTCCACTATTCTCTTATTCAACATTAGTGCCTCTCCCTCATATTTTCTATGAAGAAGTTGTGATATTACATGTTGGGATAGACTACCAATGTGATTGTCCAATCTGATCCACTTTGGTACTTGCTTAGTAAGACACATCTTGATAGTAGGACCATGAGGTAGATCATGTTTCTTTAGGAGTTAAAACTCTACATCGTTAACCAAAATTCCACTAAGGGCTTGGCTATGGCTGACCAAATCATTGAGTGCCCACTTCCCAACCCTAATGTGGAACTAGTTGATGATGCCTTTCCTAATGAAATGGTCTACTTGGTTGATTGTGTTGAGGTCTCTAGGTGTGATTGGTATTGGGAAATTATCCATTACCTTGAAGACCAATCTTATCCCATTGTCTCTTCTTTATATGAATGTTATTAGATCTATAAGCTAGCCATATATTATGTCATCATTGGAAATATATTGTTCAAGAGGGGTCTTAATGGTGTGTCGATGGAGTGCCTTACCCCCAAGGATATCCCTCTCACATTTGAGGAGTTTCATGGGAGAGTTTGCAGTGGACACCTAGGAGGGCAAGCCATCACTCAACTTATTATTAGGATGGGTTACTATTGGCCCACTCTTATTAAGGATGCAGTCTAATACACTAAGAAGTGTAAGATGTGCCAAGTCACTAAGGATGCCATCAATTCCCCTATTGACCTCTTACACTCTATTTATACCCCTTGGCCTTTCTTGGTTTGGGATCTCACCTTCATCAATGAGTTCAAACCTACCTCTTGTAATGGCCATTAATGGTTCATCACTGCCACTGACTATTTTATGAGGTGAGTTGAGGCCATGCCTCTTAGTGGCATGTGTGGCAAGACCGTCACCAATTTTGTCCTCAACCAACTTATTTGAAGAATCCCTTGATCAATGGGTTCCACCTCAAGACATTTCATGTCTATGGCATACATGGTCCTCCAAGAAAGTCATCTATGGTGATAAGGTGATCATTTCCTCTCTTCTAGCACCACTAACCTCTGTGTCATTGGTATATATGTATGCACATGGGTTCTTTTTTAGTAATCCCTACTATCTAATCACATGTATCTAGTAGTCTATATTAGATGAACAATACACATCACACACAAAATCATATGCATACATGTGCTAATAATGATAAAAACACTATATATATCACAAAAAATACATGTTTTTGCTCTAGATACATAATATGGCTTGCTATCAGCTTGGGTTTGTAGTCCCTAAAAATTGCCACATGTATGGTTACATATGCATACCCCAATCAGACTATGACTAGGTGTTATCTATGATAGTCAATCTAGGTGGAGATCTTGATATCTACCTCTTAATCAGTCGAGCTACAATCTCCTCTAGTGTATCCATCTGGTCTACTCTCAGTCTAGGTGCCTCAGCTCCTCCAGTCTACTCTTGGGCTACCTCAGCCCATAATTGATTCATCTCAACCTCTACTCTATCCATTTGTGATTCATCCTCCACTACATCCACCCTATGGTTTATCATAGATTCCTCATGCCATGTTTTCTCTACCTCTAGCTATGGTATCTGATTTTGTGCCCTCACCAGCTCAAGTGAGGCTCATGCACCCACCTTCTAGAAATAAGTATGTGGCTCTTCCCCTATCGGTAGATGTGGCACCCAATCTATCATGGGTGTCACCACCACATTAGGGAACAACTCCCTCAGTAGTAGGTCTACCTGGGGTCTAGTCTAGCTAGGTTGGCCTCCTACACACACATAGAGCATATGTGTTAGTCACATATCGACTCTTGATAAGGATGAGTACAAAGATAAATTGATATCCAATAAATACACTTATCTTACCTACCAATGTTGATGGCCTCTATAGCCCTCCTACAGGTCATGATCCTCTTAGTAGTTATAGTCCTCATCATGGTGGCCTCTCTCCACCATCATCCCCTCACTCTATCTCATCTACCTATCAAGCTCAGCCCCAACTATACTGAGTTATGCTCATTTTTCCTACCCTACCAGAGCCTATCTCCCTAGATGATGGTATGACCCCTGTAGACCTCAAATCTCCTCTCATCCCATGTAAGGCTATACCTCAACATCCTATGGCCATGTTGTAGACCTATAAGGATCATAGATGTAGTTACCTAATATATCCAAATCCAAGGTTGTTCATATAGGCCCAACCCTATCTACAAACTGTGCAGTCCATGCCATGCCCTCTTCTAGTGAAGGGTATATATCATTGTCATATGGTGTCCTCGATCATGTCAATGGGAGCCTATGATAAGCCTAAAACATGAATAAGTTAGGTTGTGTCAATATACATGCCCCTATGTACTAGATGTGATCCAGCTACTAATACAATCCACCTATGATATACTATCCCTAAGCATATCTTTGTTCTCCCTCTGTACATTGGACAACTCATATCCATGAGAGTGGTAGTAGCCTAGTAGTCTGGCTAGCATAGAGCCTCCTTACCATAGTCCCTGCTATCACTATTATAAGAGTAGGTACCCTTGATAATAACTATGTGATCTACACTCCATAGTTATTCTATTAAGGGTGGGCTCCCACCAAGTAGAGCTTTGTTTCTAATATATCCTACACTAGTGGTATCTTTATATCTATACCCATTCGTTTCACCCTGTAGAGTCGATAGACATCCTCAATACTGAGGATGACCTCTAGCATAGACAGTAGCTAGAACACATGCCTCTCTAGCACCCATGAAGTCACTAATGCATTCACCAGGTCCCTAGTGTAATGTAATGAGTTCACATGTACTAGTCTCTAAAGTCTTGCACTATGTAGGCAATCTTGGTCTGCCATAAGTAGAGTGTCTACCTCATCAGCCAACCATGTTGGGACTCTCTCTCAATTGGTCACCTTGTATGGATCATCTTGTTTTTTATCTATTCTCTCCCTTATTAAGGTCCTCCATCATCTGGTATGCTAACTATTCTACATGTCTATACAAGCAAGTAAACAGGCAAATGTATTAGTTTACTAGCCAAAAAATGAGCAAGAGCAAGTAAAAAACAACATTTTTTAATCTATCTAAATTTTTTCTTTCTCCCTTCCTATTCTGGCCCCTTCTGAGATCTCTCAGGATCCCCAGGGCCTCCCTATCCAAGGTCATAATTTTCTAGGCAAGCCAAGCCATGGTCTGGCAGTGCCTAAGTCGTGGCCTACATTGGGATGCCCTAGGGAGCCCTAGGGATCCCCATCTCTTGATTCATGGGCCATGATTTGAGCCCCCATTGGTATCTTTCTCTCCATCTTGCCTAACCCATTGTTTTGATTCCTTGTTTCATCTGATTCACCCACTGAATCATCCAAAATGAGTCAAAATGTGTCTAGGGCCTCCTAAACCCAAAATAAATAAATAAATTTGCAAAAATTCATTCATAGAGCTTACTTAGACCATCCTATGAGTTTATGACATTCTCATGTGTCCTCATTTGATTATCTTGGGCCTTGATTACTTGTGGGATCTCCTTTGGCTCTCTCAGAGTGAAAATGGTTGACTTTTCTCTCTTTTTCCATATTTTTAGGCCTTTTTCTTACTTTTTGTGGGCCCTTTTTGGGGTTTTTCCTATTTTTGCATTTCAAACCATGAAAGATCCATCTTAGAGGTTTTAGCACATTTTGAGCACATTGGCAACCTTTAGTTTCTAATCTGAGGCTTCTTTGGGCTTGTTCTGGCCCTGTTTTGGTCCCTACGAACCCTTCTAGGTCCTCATTGGCCTCCCAAGCTTGTGCCCCATTTCATGAGCACCCAAGGATAGAAGTTACTTACTGTACTTATTTTATTTTGTTAGTTATCTACTTTTCTATAGTTGATCCATTCTAACTCCCTCTCTCTCTTGTTCACGTGGTTATAGGTAGGGTTATTAGCTAGTTGTGATGGTTTGGGACTTGCTCTAGTCCGATTGGTATTCATATTCTCTAAACTTCCCCCCACTTTCCCTTGTTCCCTCTCACCATGATTGGTGTTGGTCAAACCATTATGATTATGGCTTGGTTTCATTATTTGTTTCCCTCATACAACTCACTTACACTACTTTATTTTGAGATTGCCTTTCAATAGTTATTAGTCTTGCATTCTCAACCCCCATTATGGTGCACCTCTCAATGGTGATTCACAAAGATGGTGTTAGTCAGGGAAACCTAGTACCAATAGTTATGGCTTGGGTTATCGATGATCCATGGGGCCATGAGCTTGTTGTAGCTAGTTTCTTCCTTACTAGTGAGATGAATAATGTCATCGAGTATCACACAATCATTGGCACCTTGATCGATGCTCATGAGTTAGGCACATCCTATGTGTAGTTATTATTTGACTCACTCTTGTCTGTGTCTCAACTCACAAGTGTTTGGGCCATCCTTAGCTCTGAATTTCTCCCCCTCTTTAAGGTGGCATGTAATTTTCTATCTTTTCTTGAAGATATCTAGTTCACCCATATCTATTGTAGGGAAAACACTAGGGC
Source organism: Torreya grandis (assembly GCA_037957365.1). Classification (NCBI taxonomy): domain Eukaryota; kingdom Viridiplantae; phylum Streptophyta; class Pinopsida; order Cupressales; family Taxaceae; genus Torreya; species Torreya grandis. Next base: position 4,039,800 of record JARHVA010000886.1, on the reverse strand, counting down.
TAACACCCTAATGAATGTTAGTTTGGATAGTATGGTTTAATTTGATATCACTTATGTCCCTTTTTTGTAGGATATGGATATTGAACTAAAGTTGGAGCTAGAGTTGGATTTTGGATACATAGTATTTGCACTCTCACTCATGGATCATATCATTGGCTTGTTCCATCATCGTCCTTATCTAGTAAGTGTAGAGAATGTTTCCTTTTATATTTTGAGTTATTTCTTTCATTTTCTTTATTGTGGCTTCTAGGTATTGCACATCACTCCTTGTTCATTCAAAAACTAATTTATTATACCTTGGGGGCATATGTAATCATACTTCCCATGACCCTACTCCTCCCTATGATTACACATCAACTCACATGTAGACTATCAACCCTAGTCATCCCACTTTGAGACATCCACCACCTACTTGGACCTCTCCCACATCATATTATTACCCTCCATAAATCCTTAGTCTATCTTGTCCCTTTTGTATGCAAGACACGACCATTAGAGACCCCCCCAGGGCCTTTCAGGAACCTGTTGACTAGCCTAGGCCCTTGTTTAACCCAGGTCATAGCTTGTGTCAAGTAAAACCATGGCCTAGGCCACATGTTTCCTTCACAAAATTCATGGCCTAGTTAGAACATGTGTAAAAGTACTTGTTTGGAGTCAAAAATGGCTAGTTATTATCTTTTGGTAGATTGGGGTTAGGATATATGCCTCATGCTTATTAATTTGAGACATCTCTTCTTCTCTCTCCACCCTCTATCTTGATTCTTCTTCCCTCTCTTGACTCTCATGCCCTCTTGAATCTCTCTTAATTCATTCTTGGCACTCTTTAACTTGATTGGTGATAGAGGATCCCATATGTTGCTACACATTTTCTTGGAGATTCCATTGTTGCTCTCAGTTATCATTGCTTCCTTCTGGCTTGTTTTCATCTTCTACATTATGCATTGCACCTAATTTTTTAACTTGGTTAGATCTCTTACACCATTAAAATTTCTCACTTAACCTCCTCCTTTGCTATCGGATTTTGGTTTGGACTTTAGCTTGCACATAGCTTGGTCTTCCTCCTACATTACTTCCTAGTTGGGATTCCTAGTTGGTAGCACATTTGCACATCTTATTTGATCTTGATTTGAGGGATTTTTTCTATGAAAAGTGAAACTCCATTATTTTGTGTAGTATATATGCTAAGGTTGTTATTTGTTTTGTTGATTTAGTTATTTTGTGCATTGTTTAGAATAGTTTCTAAAGGTTATGCATTCGTATGTGGTTAGAAGATATCTTCATTGCTTGAAATATTTACCATTACATGTTATGCTTACATTGGAAACATTTTTAATACATATTAGGACTCTACATTCTCAAAACAAACTATAAAACTTGCTTAAATAATCTCTCCCTATTACTAAACTAGAACACTACATTGTTATAAAACAATAGTGTTGAATTCGAAGGATAACTCAAACCTAGACTAGGCATGCTCTTGAACCTCTTATTGAAAACATATTTATTTCTTAAAACATATTTAATTTGGCCAAAAAGTGCCTTAGCATCTAGATTTACATTTCATTTGTTATCTCTCTTTATTTAGTATTGTTGTTTCCATAATTTATATGTAATCAATAGTTTATTCTTATCTACTTGTGTTACTATGGTTGGATCTACTATAGATACTTATGTACTTTGTGTTCCTAATCATGATAGCCCCAACCTATTTCATAATTTTATCTATATCCTGGTGTAAGATGGTAAATTGGATAGCCATTATAGACCTTTTGTAGCCCATAGAAGCCCTGAGCCTTATAGCCTCTTAGTGGTTTGTTTTAGCACCCTACCAATCACTGGTGGTTCCATTCAGATTCTTGGAGATACATGTAGGTTTTCTAATTTTAGATTAGATGTAAGTTTTATTAATCTCAATATTTATGCCCCTAACTCACATAATTTTAAGAATCAACTCTAGTTTGATATATCTTCTCTCTATTCTTTTTATCCTACAGAGATATTTGTACTTAGAGGGGATTTTAATGCTATCATATGCACTTTTGAAAACAAAAGTGGAATCCAAAGGAGTTCTAAGTCCCAAATTTATTTTATAAAAATTTGTGGAAGATAATTATCTCTTAGATATTAAGGTAAAGAATGGGACTTCTTCTTGGATGAATATAAGAAAGGGTTAAAATAAATTTTAAAAAAGGTTGGATAGTCTCCTCACCTCTCCTACGTCGCTAGAAATAAATTGGTCAATAGAAGGTCATATCCTACCTATCTCTGCTTTAGAACATGCCCTAATTGAACTTGATATCTCTTATAATTTAGCTCTTTCAAAGTTTCTTTTAAATTTCAAAATTATGTGGATAAGATACCCTTCTATGGACTTAATTAAGGAGTGGTGGATAAAGGATCCCTGTCCACCTGCTCAGGGTATAAAATGTTTAAAATGGTTAATAAACTTTAATTTCTCAAGAATTTCCTAAAATAGTGGAATGGGGAGAATTTCAATAACATATTCTATGAAATTGTTAATGTTGAATAAGAATTGGCAACAATCAATGAGAATATTTTCACTATGGGCATGGATGTTGATGTATACATCAAAGAAATGTGTATATTGGCATAACTTGAGGAGTTTCACATTGTGGAGGAGTTGGACTAGATATATAAATCAAACTAGTGGTGGATTAAAGCAGGTGATAAGAATATAACCTTATTCCATAACTCAACTAGGGTGAAAAGAATTCTCAATCACATCTCTAGTATAATGACAATGGATGGGAAAGAATTAACCTGATATAATCCTAGTTTTGTCACTCTCCATTGGCTAAGTTTTATCCCAACTATACATTATTTTAGCATAAAATATGTATGTTTATAATCTTCATTAACCAAGTTATTTTAGTGAAGGCTTTACTTTGAATAGGTCTTATATGGGATAATGTTTTAATCTCTTTTTGTGTTATAAAGGTTATTATTCAAAGTGTCATAAAGAAATTGAACACAAAACTGTATAAATCATTAAAGTTTAATTATTGTGGTCAAAACTTAAAGATTTAATTTTAATTAGTAAGATGTGTTTCTATTATATTCTATGAATGGACTAGTTTATAATCAAACCAATTATTATTATTTGAAATTGATTTTATTATTAAAAATATAAAAAATTTGATAAATCTTATATCTATTGTCATTTTTTTTATTGAACAAAAGGTCAATTTAAGTAAATTCAACTAAGGTTTTTAGCTTGTGAAACAATCTTCAAGCACTAGATGGGAAGAAGAGGAGTGATGGGGGCATCGTGGTAGCTAGGGCGGCCAAGCTGCATGCATCCATGCTAAGTGTTGAGAGAGGGTATTTGTTTGTTTGTTATCATTAGGATATGTGGGTTTAGTATGATTCCACATTTTACATACCTATTTCACAAGGCATATGATATTACTACTTTTGATTATGGGTGGATGGATGTCCTCTCTTTCATAACTCTCATATTTTCTAGTAGTAAGAAATGCTTAGCCAAAGGCTACATGACCATTTTATAATTCCACATAGAGGAGAGTTCTAATGGTGCTATGGAAGCCAATGCAAGCCCAAGAATAAAGGAAATAATGGAACTTATTTCTTCAGGCAAGGTCTTAACCCTTTTGTTAAAAATGTATATATGTTGCTTTTATTTTTAGCCATAGCAAGAAAGATAAAAATGATTAGTTTGGGGCATGATACTCATGATTTTTTATGTGTATATGAAATAGTGCTATAAATAGGGAAATTTTCATGTAATCATATGAGTAAAAGAGTTTAATCTTGCTTGAGATTTTTATGATTTATGACTATTTGGTTTTGATTATTGGATGAATTTGAATTTTTTGACAAAATTTATTAATAGAGGATGACTAGAATTTTATTTGTTAGAATGCATCAAAGAGGATGAATGTGAATTATTTAACAAAATATGATTTAGAAAAAAAGGCCAAACTTTCAGAGGCCACAAATTTTGACCCGTAGCTCCATTTGAGCTCTTCCACACACAAAAATGACCATCTCAAAAAATAATTTGCTTCCCTAAGTAGTGATTTCCACTTAGAGGTGTTTTAAATATTTTTTGAAGGCTAACCATGACCATATAAGGGCCCAAAAGTATAGTTTAATGATTTTTTCAAGATTTTTCTATATTTAAAAATTATAGATTTTTTTGACCGAACGTAAACTTTAGTTAAAATTCATCCAATAGGATAATTTTAGTGTTTAAAGTATTTATGGAAATTTTTAGATCTGTGCGCATTTGCATGAAAAACTTAATAAAAATAGCAGCTACTAAAAATAGAAGTTTTTTTAGGTTTTAGTTTTTTTCCAAAAAAATCATGTCAACTCTAATTTTAAAAAAGGTTGGATAGTTTCCTCACCTCTCCTACGTCGCTAGAAATAAATTGGTCAATAGAAGGTCATATCCTACCTATCTCTGCTTTAGAACATGCCCTAATTGAACTTGATATCTCTTATAATTTAGCTCTTTCAAAGTTTCTTTTAAATTTCAAAATTATGTGGATAAGATACCCTTCTATGGACTTAATTAAGGAGTGGTGGATAAAGGATCCCTGTCCACCTGCTCAGGGTATAAAATGTTTAAAATGGTTAATAAACTTTAATTTCTCAAGAATTTCCTAAAATAGTGGAATGGGGAGAATTTCAATAACATATTCTATGAAATTGTTAATGTTGAATAAGAATTGGCAACAATCAATGAGAATATTTTCACTATGGGCATGGATGTTGATGTATACATCAAAGAAATGTGCATATTGGCATAACTTGAGGAGTTTCACATTGTGGAGGAGTTGGACTAGATATATAAATCAAACTAGTGGTGGATTAAAGCAGGTGATAAGAATATAACCTTATTCCATAACTCAACTAGGGTGAAAAGAATTCTCAATCACATCTCTAGTATAATGACAATGGATGGGAAAGAATTAACCTGATATAATCCTAGTTTTGTCACTCTCCATTGGCTAAGTTTTATCCCAACTATACATTATTTTAGCATAAAATATGTATGTTTATAATCTTCATTAACCAAGTTATTTTAGTGAAGGCTTTACTTTGAATAGGTCTTATATGGGATAATGTTTTAATCTCTTTTTGTGTTATAAAGGTTATTATTCAAAGTGTCATAAAGAAATTGAACACAAAACTGTATAAATCATTAAAGTTTAATTATTGTGGTCAAAACTTAAAGATTTAATTTTAATTAGTAAGATGTGTTTCTATTATATTCTATGAATGGACTAGTTTATAATCAAACCAATTATTATTATTTGAAATTGATTTTATTATTAAAAATATAAAAAATTTGATAAATCTTATATCTATTATCATTTTTTTTATTGAACAAAAGGTCAATTTAAGTAAATTCAACTAAGGTTTTTAGCTTGTGAAACAATCTTCAAGCACTAGATGGGAAGAAGAGGAGTGATGGGGGCATCGTGGTAGCTAGGGCGGCCAAGCTGCATGCATCCATGCTAAGTGTTGAGAGAGGGTATTTGTTTGTTTGTTATCATTAGGATATGTGGGTTTAGTATGATTCCACATTTTACATACCTATTTCACAAGGCATATGATATTACTACTTTTGATTATGGGTGGATGGATGTCCTCTCTTTCATAACTCTCATATTTTCTAGTAGTAAGAAATGCTTAGCCAAAGGCTACATGACCATTTTATAATTCCACATAGAGGAGAGTTCTAATGGTGCTATGGAAGCCAATGCAAGCCCAAGAATAAAGGAAATAATGGAACTTATTTCTTCAGGCAAGGTCTTAACCCTTTTGTTAAAAATGTATATATGTTGCTTTTATTTTTAGCCATAGCAAGAAAGATAAAAATGATTAGTTTGGGGCATGATACTCATGATTTTTTATGTGTATATGAAATAGTGCTATAAATAGGGAAATTTTCATGTAATCATATGAGTAAAAGAGTTTAATCTTGCTTGAGATTTTTATGATTTATGACTATTTGGTTTTGATTATTGGATGAATTTGAATTTTTTGACAAAATTTATTAATAGAGGATGACTAGAATTTTATTTGTTAGAATGCATCAAAGAGGATGAATGTGAATTATTTAACAAAATATGATTTAGAAAAAAAGGCCAAACTTTCAGAGGCCACAAATTTTGACCCGTAGCTCCATTTGAGCTCTTCCACACACAAAAATGACCATCTCAAAAAATAATTTGCTTCCCTAAGTAGTGATTTCCACTTAGAGGTGTTTTAAATATTTTTTGAAGGCTAACCATGACCATATAAGGGCCCAAAAGTATAGTTTAATGATTTTTTCAAGATTTTTCTATATTTAAAAATTATAGATTTTTTTGACCGAACGTAAACTTTAGTTAAAATTCATCCAATAGGATAATTTTAGTGTTTAAAGTATTTATGGAAATTTTTAGATCTGTGCGCATTTGCATGCAAAACTTAATAAAAATAGCAGCTACTAAAAATAGAAGTTTTTTTAGGTTTTAGTTTTTTTCCAAAAAATTCATGTCAACTCTAATTTTAAAAAAGGTTGGATAGTTTCCTCACCTCTCCTACGTCGCTAGAAATAAATTGGTCAATAGAAGGTCATATCCTACCTATCTCTGCTTTAGAACATGCCCTAATTGAACTTGATATCTCTTATAATTTAGCTCTTTCAAAGTTTCTTTTAAATTTCAAAATTATGTGGATAAGATACCCTTCTATGGACTTAATTAAGGAGTGGTGGATAAAGGATCCCTGTCCACCTGCTCAGGGTATAAAATGTTTAAAATGGTTAATAAACTTTAATTTCTCAAGAATTTCCTAAAATAGTGGAATGGGGAGAATTTCAATAACATATTCTATGAAATTGTTAATGTTGAATAAGAATTGGCAACAATCAATGAGAATATTTTCACTATGGGCATGGATGTTGATGTATACATCAAAGAAATGTGCATATTGGCATAACTTGAGGAGTTTCACATTGTGGAGGAGTTGGACTAGATATATAAATCAAACTAGTGGTGGATTAAAGCAGGTGATAAGAATATAACCTTATTCCATAACTCAACTAGGGTGAAAAGAATTCTCAATCACATCTCTAGTATAATGACAATGGATGGGAAAGAATTAACCTGATATAATCCTAGTTTTGTCACTCTCCATTGGCTAAGTTTTATCCCAACTATACATTATTTTAGCATAAAATATGTATGTTTATAATCTTCATTAACCAAGTTATTTTAGTGAAGGCTTTACTTTGAATAGGTCTTATATGTGATAATGTTTTAATCTCTTTTTGTGTTATAAAGGTTATTATTCAAAGTGTCATAAAGAAATTGAACACAAAACTGTATAAATCATTAAAGTTTAATTATTGTGGTCAAAACTTAAAGATTTAATTTTAATTAGTAAGATGTGTTTCTATTATATTCTATGAATGGACTAGTTTATAATCAAACCAATTATTATTATTTGAAATTGATTTTATTATTAAAAATATAAAAAATTTGATAAATCTTATATCTATTATCATTTTTTTTATTGAACAAAAGGTCAATTTAAGTAAATTCAACTAAGGTTTTTAGCTTTGAAACAATCTTCAAGCACTAGATGGGAAGAAGAGGAGTGATGGGGGCATCGTGGTAGCTAGGGCGGCCAAGCTGCATGCATCCATGCTAAGTGTTGAGAGAGGGTATTTGTTTGTTTGTTATCATTAGGATATGTGGGTTTAGTATGATTCCACATTTTACATACCTATTTCACAAGGCATATGATATTACTACTTTTGATTATGGGTGGATGGATGTCCTCTCTTTCATAACTCTCATATTTTCTAGTAGTAAGAAATGCTTAGCCAAAGGCTACATGACCATTTTATAATTCCACATAGAGGAGAGTTCTAATGGTGCTATGGAAGCCAATGCAAGCCCAAGAATAAAGGAAATAATGGAACTTATTTCTTCAGGCAAGGTCTTAACCCTTTTGTTAAAAATGTATATATGTTGCTTTTATTTTTAGCCATAGCAAGAAAGATAAAAATGATTAGTTTGGGGCATGATACTCATGATTTTTTATGTGTATATGAAATAGTGCTATAAATAGGGAAATTTTCATGTAATCATATGAGTAAAAGAGTTTAATCTTGCTTGAGATTTTTATGATTTATGACTATTTGGTTTTGATTATTGGATGAATTTGAATTTTTTGACAAAATTTATTAATAGAGGATGACTAGAATTTTATTTGTTAGAATGCATCAAAGAGGATGAATGTGAATTATTTAACAAAATATGATTTAGAAAAAAAGGCCAAACTTTCAGAGGCCACAAATTTTGACCCGTAGCTCCATTTGAGCTCTTCCACACACAAAAATGACCATCTCAAAAAATAATTTGCTTCCCTAAGTAGTGATTTCCACTTAGAGGTGTTTTAAATATTTTTTGAAGGCTAACCATGACCATATAAGGGCCCAAAAGTATAGTTTAATGATTTTTTCAAGATTTTTCTATATTTAAAAATTATAGATTTTTTTGACCGAACGTAAACTTTAGTTAAAATTCATCCAATAGGATAATTTTAGTGTTTAAAGTATTTATGGAAATTTTTAGATCTGTGCGCATTTGCATGCAAAACTTAATAAAAATAGCAGCTACTAAAAATAGAAGTTTTTTTAGGTTTTAGTTTTTTTCCAAAAAATTCATGTCAACTCTAATTTTAAAAAAGGTTGGATAGTTTCCTCACCTCTCCTACGTCGCTAGAAATAAATTGGTCAATAGAAGGTCATATCCTACCTATCTCTGCTTTAGAACATGCCCTAATTGAACTTGATATCTCTTATAATTTAGCTCTTTCAAAGTTTCTTTTAAATTTCAAAATTATGTGGATAAGATACCCTTCTATGGACTTAATTAAGGAGTGGTGGATAAAGGATCCCTGTCCACCTGCTCAGGGTATAAAATGTTTAAAATGGTTAATAAACTTTAATTTCTCAAGAATTTCCTAAAATAGTGGAATGGGGAGAATTTCAATAACATATTCTATGAAATTGTTAATGTTGAATAAGAATTGGCAACAATCAATGAGAATATTTTCACTATGGGCATGGATGTTGATGTATACATCAAAGAAATGTGCATATTGGCATAACTTGAGGAGTTTCACATTGTGGAGGAGTTGGACTAGATATATAAATCAAACTAGTGGTGGATTAAAGCAGGTGATAAGAATATAACCTTATTCCATAACTCAACTAGGGTGAAAAGAATTCTCAATCACATCTCTAGTATAATGACAATGGATGGGAAAGAATTAACCTGATATAATCCTAGTTTTGTCACTCTCCATTGGCTAAGTTTTATCCCAACTATACATTATTTTAGCATAAAATATGTATGTTTATAATCTTCATTAACCAAGTTATTTTAGTGAAGGCTTTACTTTGAATAGGTCTTATATGTGATAATGTTTTAATCTCTTTTTGTGTTATAAAGGTTATTATTCAAAGTGTCATAAAGAAATTGAACACAAAACTGTATAAATCATTAAAGTTTAATTATTGTGGTCAAAACTTAAAGATTTAATTTTAATTAGTAAGATGTGTTTCTATTATATTCTATGAATGGACTAGTTTATAATCAAACCAATTATTATTATTTGAAATTGATTTTATTATTAAAAATATAAAAAATTTGATAAATCTTATATCTATTATCATTTTTTTAATTGAACAAAAGGTCAATTTAAGTAAATTCAACTAAGGTTTTTAGCTTGTGAAACAATCTTCAAGCACTAGATGGGAAGAAGAGGAGTGATGGGGGCATCGTGGTAGCTAGGGCGGCCAAGCTGCATGCATCCATGCTAAGTGTTGAGAGAGGGTATTTGTTTGTTTGTTATCATTAGGATATGTGGGTTTAGTATGATTCCACATTTTACATACCTATTTCACAAGGCATATGATATTACTACTTTTGATTATGGGTGGATGGATGTCCTCTCTTTCATAACTCTCATATTTTCTAGTAGTAAGAAATGCTTAGCCAAAGGCTACATGACCATTTTATAATTCCACATAGAGGAGAGTTCTAATGGTGCTATGGAAGCCAATGCAAGCCCAAGAATAAAGGAAATAATGGAACTTATTTCTTCAGGCAAGGTCTTAACCCTTTTGTTAAAAATGTATATATGTTGCTTTTATTTTTAGCCATAGCAAGAAAGATAAAAATGATTAGTTTGGGGCATGATACTCATGATTTTTTATGTGTATATGAAATAGTGCTATAAATAGGGAAATTTTCATGTAATCATATGAGTAAAAGAGTTTAATCTTGCTTGAGATTTTTATGATTTATGACTATTTGGTTTTGATTATTGGATGAATTTGAATTTTTTGACAAAATTTATTAATAGAGGATGACTAGAATTTTATTTTTTAGAATGCATCAAAGAGGATGAATGTGAATTATTTAACAAAATATGATTTAGAAAAAAAGGCCAAACTTTCAGAGGCCACAAATTTTGACCCGTAGCTCCATTTGAGCTCTTCCACACACAAAAATGACCATCTCAAAAAATAATTTGCTTCCCTAAGTAGTGATTTCCACTTAGAGGTGTTTTAAATATTTTTTGAAGGCTAACCATGACCATATAAGGGCCCAAAAGTATAGTTTAATGATTTTTTCAAGATTTTTCTATATTTAAAAATTATAGATTTTTTTGACCGAACGTAAACTTTAGTTAAAATTCATCCAATAGGATAATTTTAGTGTTTAAAGTATTTATGGAAATTTTTAGATCTGTGCGCATTTGCATGCAAAACTTAATAAAAATAGCAGCTACTAAAAATAGAAGTTTTTTTAGGTTTTAGTTTTTTTCCAAAAAATTCATGTCAACTCTAATTCTAAGTTGAGGCTTATTTAAGTATTATTTGGGTTGTAATTTTCAAGGCATTAAATACAAATCAATTTTGATTATTGTTTTAGATCTTGGTCTATTGATAATTTTATTGTCTTGAAAGTTTTTGGATTCATTATTTGGTATCAAAGCAAGTTTGAATATTGGAGGAGTAAGAAATGGTGAGAGGACAAGGAGGTATTACATAGATGAACCGAACTATACAATATCTATAGATTCAAGTACAATAATTAACCAAGGTTGTCACTAATCAAAGAAGAAGACAAGGTGGTGATGAAGCTGAAGAAGACACAGATTGTGATGAAGAAATTTAGTAAGAAGAATAGTAAGAGTAGCCACCATCAATGGAAGAGAGGATGGTTCAGGATTTAGAAGGAAGAAATGAAGGAATCAAGGTTGATGTTTCAGATTATGGAGGTAGTTTAAAACCAGAGGAGTTGATAGATTGGATGAATAATATAGAGAAGTTTTTTGAGTGGAAGACTATGAGACAAGACAAGAAGGTAAAGTTTGCATGCATAAAATTGAAAGGTCATGCAATGATTTGGTGGGATCACTTGAAAAAAAAGAGATAGAGAAAAGGTAAAGAGAATATTAATACGTGAAAAAATATTGAGAAGAAGCTGAGGGATAAATTTATTCCTATGGACTATGTACAAATCCTATATTGAAGATTTTAGAATTTGAGGTAAAAAGATCACAATATAAAAGAGTATACATATGAGTTTTATAAGCTTTATATATGAGTAGAGCATGATAAAATAGAAGATAAGATGGATGAAAGGTATGTAAATGGTTTGAAATTTACTATTCAAGATGAATTAACCATGCATAGAATACTTTGCACGAAGGAGGCTTATCAATTAGTTTTGAAGGTAGAAGAAAAATAGAATTTTAGAAGAACATCTCTTGGTCCAAGAAGAGGTGGATCCCCTCCAATAAGGGAATGAGATGAATTTAATACCAATAAAGAGGAAGAGGGTTTTAGAGAGGATTAGGTTATAGTGGTATAAGGGGATGGTTTTTGAATTAGCACAAATCTTATGTTTGTTATAGATGTGGAGAAGAATGTCACAGAGCATTTTAGTGTCTACACTATCAAGATCAATAAAGCAGGCAAGAGGATCACCTCAGAGTAAATCTAGTTGAGGCTGCGATAGAAGAGCAAAATATTGAAGTTGCACCAGTAGATGTTGGAGATAATCTCATGATGAGAAGCATAATGATTGATCCAAGGAAGAAATAAGTGTATAATAAATAAGGTGGTGATGCATGGTTGTGATCAAACATTTTTTGAACAAGATGTACTTCAGGTGGAAAGGTATGCAAAGTAATTATATATGGTGGTAGTTTTAAAAATATGGTTTCTAAAGAAATGATAGAGAAAATAAATTTGTAATGTGAAAAGCATCCTAATCCTGATCAGATTTCATGGTTTAAGAAAGGGAATCAGGTTACAATAGATAAAAGGTGCTTAATCAAGTTTTCTATAGTAAAAACTTATAATGATGAAATATGGTGTGATGTTATCCCAATGGATGCATGCCATGTGTTATTGGAGAGACCATGGAAATTTGACAAGAAAGTAATTCATGATGGAGTAAAGAACATGTACATTTTTTGGAAAGGTGGTTCAAAGGTAGTTTTTTATTGCTTAAAGAGGAAGAGAAGGCAAAAAACATGCTCTCTACTAAAGAATTTATCCAAGATATGAAGGTGGCAGGTTGTTATCTATTAGTATAAAATAATTAATATATAGAAATGGTGAAAATACCAATAAAAGAATCAAGAGTGTTGAAATAATATATAGATGTTATGCCTAATGAGTTACCAGATGGTTTACCATTGAATAGAGATATTCAACATCACATTGATTTGATTCCAAGATTAGTTCTACCCAATTCATTAGCTTATAGGATGAGTCCAAAATAACATGAAAAATTAAATAAATAGGTTACTAAATTGATAAGAAAGAAGGTGATAATGGATAATATGATTCCATGTGCAACACCAACATTTCTAACTCCAAATAAAGATGGAGGGTGGAGATTATGTGTGGATAGTAGAATAATTAATAAAATTACAATCATGTATAGGTTTCTTATACCTCGTTTAGATGATATGATGGATGTGCTTGAAATAGAAAAATATTTTACCTTTACCAAGATTTATTTAAGGATTGGTTATTATCATATTCAAATTCATGAAGGAGATGAGTGGAAAACTACATTCAAGACTAGGGATGGCTTATATGAGTATATGGTAATGCCATTTAGATTATATAATGCACCTAGCACATTTATGTTTAGAGTAGATACTAAGAGGAGGGGTGAATTAGTAGAAAACAATATACATTCAATTCCAAAACCCATTCATTATTCATTAATCTGATCTAGCAACATGAATATGAAAGCTTAAACATCCAAAGCATGAACAAGAGCATACATCATGTGAACACATCATTTATGTGGGATAACCTCTAGGAGAATAAAACCCACTATCAATCTTGAAAACTAATTGACTAAAGTCCTATAAGGATATACCAGACATGAGACTTTAGACTAACACTAATTGATCAAGGAGCATCTACCCCTCAATTTAGTCCAGCTCCAACTAGACCTTTAGCTAGCTCTAATTATCAAGGAGGCTAAAACCCCCTAGGTGATTAAGCACCCACTAAAATACCTATGATCTAATTTGCACCATTGCTATAATGTCTTATACACCTAATTATTACCTTCTCTTTCTCTAACACTTGCAATACTACTTATCTTCTTAAGATAGGCACACCTACCTCATTTGCTCAACCAAGTCACCCTTTAGACTGTTAGGTCTAATGAATTGTTAGCTCATGAACATGATCAATAAAACATGAAAAATCCTATTCACCCTATAATGTTCCCCAATGACCCATATTTTCTCCTTGACTGATCTCTTCCCTTTGCTTCATTACACTCTGCTCTCACACCTACATAAATAGGCTAATTTGACCTTGTATATATATCACTCCATCATATAACCCATCTTGGTCAGGAAAGATACTTCACATACTTGTATTACCCTTATAAAAAATCCTCATACATTTCATCAATCCAAATCAAGAACTCCATAGGTCATCCATACTTTAAAACAAGCTTAATCTTCCTTTAGATCTCAATTAGGCCTAATGCATTAGCCCGTATAGGTCATTCGCCACATATGGCCATCTTCATGAATAATATCCCTCACCAATGCTTCAAAAACATCAACCCTACCTCAAATATATCATTTCTCACTCCCACATGGGTCTAAAACATTAGTAACTTTAATTCATACCTTGAATCAAGCCTTTTAGGCTACTCGTTAATAGGCCTAGAAACCCAGAAAACACAGTCATATAGAACTAAAGCATACAAAATATTTTATCAAAAAACACCTAAAAAATATTTTAATGTCCTCCATGACTTAAAAAACACTTTAAAATCCATTTTTAACCTTCACATAGCTCACACAGGTCCAAATCAACTCAAACAAACTGATTATTCAAACCAGTTATGCACACTAGAAACTCAATCAAAGATATTTGACTACTCTAACCTAAATAGAGACAAATTATAAATACCAAATCCATGTAATGAAGCTTTGAAACTCATATAATACCACCAATGTCTCACTCACCTCTAGATCTACTCATAATATCTCAAACTAGCCTCTCAAAATAGGCCACTTCAGATTGCCTATAAGGTCCAAAAACTAGTCATGATGAACATGACATCTAACACTTGTGCAGACACTTTCTTGATCTTAAAATTCATTATTTTGATTCTATAAAAACATTATAAAATTTACAATCACAAAATTCATATGCTTCAATGGCCACTTTTCTATTGCAAACCATTCTCACTGTCATAGGTTCTAATATTTTATCTTACACAGACTAGTCATTTTATGAGCTCCTTATAGATATTTTATAATCACCATCAAAACTTACACATAATTTCCCTAGGATTTATAGGTATTTAACTAATATCCTAAACCATTTTTTCCATCCCTAAACACCTAAAATCAATCCTTAAATAGGTTCTCACTCTGACTAGATTTTGTTCACTTTTTCCTCCATTTCCACTCTAGCAACTAGTCAAATTAATTAACTTAGATAATTGACACAATGACTATTTATTTCCAAAAAAACTCTATTGACCTCAATATCAAGTCTTTATGTTCAATCTCTAATGACTCTCATGTGTTGACTCAGTCAACCCTACCTATAGCACTAAAATATTTAGAAATAAACATATTTTTGTACCTTCTCCTCACTACCCTGACACACCAATACCACCTAGAGATGCCTAGAGGAATCCTCTATACCTTATAATAGTCAAAATTGGTCAACCAATCTATTCTAGGTTCTTTCTATCAAGATCTCTCCAATCACTCCATTATGAGGGTTTATAAAGGGTTTCTAACCTGTTTGAATCTTAACAAATGTTCATAAAGCTTTGTCCCTCAATCCACTACAAAATACTTGGAAAGGCTTCTTAGGTCCATTTTTCACCTCTCCCAAAAGGATCAGGTCCCCATGCAAAGTATACATGAACTAGTGAATGTTAAAACTTTCCTCTCGAGTTCAAAATGTACCATTCAAGCCTCCTTTGAAGCTTCTAAACCATCTTTCTAATTTTTTAGCTCAATATCTGACCTCAGACCTAATCAACATGGTTGAAAAAAATTTCCTAACCATCTCTCATGCATAAAAAATCTTCATCAACCTACAAAGACCCTTTGACCCTTCCCAAGGCCTCACAAGCCCACATAGGCCAACTAGCCCAATGGCCAAACTATCTTACAGACCACTAGCCACCTCTTGCAAACCATACACCTAACCTCTTAGCATCCTATAAATGTACAACATGCATATGAAAAGCATAATAAGCTCTTATAAGCTAGATCTTCTTCATGACTATTCACAAGGACCTCATTAGTCCACCTTGCCTATTAGGCCTAGAACCACCAGGCCAACTTACCTCTTAAAGGTACTTAGAAACTTATCTACTAAGCTCATAGCACCTTAGATATATTCAATTCACTTAATACAAGTGCTAGAATCACCTACTAAGAACATACAATTCATACAACATTTACCTCCATATGTAACCATACATGATCAATCCCACAAGGCATAGGATGAGTTACACTCCACCTGAAGACCATATGGGAAGACTTCTCCTACTAGGATCATACCAAGAACATATCAAATGCTTTCTCTCCAAGCTTCATGCATATTAGACCAAGAGCACTTTCATACCACTTTGTCATCACCAATTCCACTTGACATCAATGACAACACATTTTTACCACCAATCTCCCAATAATCTCCCCCTTTGTCATTGATGGCAACATACCAAATCCTTCTCTCTTTACCAAAATGACAAAATGGGCTCATAATGATGAGGCAGATAATCTAAAATGTTTTCAAAGCCAACATCATGCAAGACTCACCTTTTTAATATACTAAGGAAGGCTCCCCCTATGATCTCTAAACTAAATCACTCCTTGAATACCATCAAATAACTTGTCAATCATGAAAAATCCTCATATTGGTTTTCAAGCTATCAAGATCCTTGGACCTATCATCAATTTCAAGGCACCATAGCTCCCCCTAGGATCTTGATCCACTTTTAAGGCTTTCCCTTTATCTACATAAACAATGCACACCTATAGGATCTCCAAGAACTGCTACCATCAACTCAAATATTAACATGAGTAACAAATCACCATGCAAGCTCACTTACCATCATTCATAAGGCACCATATAGAATAGAAGAGCCACTCAAAGCATAACACCATACTTGAAACACACTTATAATAGGCCAATATGCTCAACTAGAACCAAAAATGCTAACCTTCTTTGGAAATATATCACAAAATTGCTTGATTTCTCCACTAGGCCTACTTAGACCTCTTATAGCCCTATATGGCCACTGCAAACCTCATAACTCTCTATGTGTGAAATTTTAGATAATGAAAATATATATATATATATATATATATATATATATATATATATATATATATATATATATATATATATATATATATATATATATATATATATTACATTACCATGCTCCCTCAGCCATGCCAAGAATGAGTTCCCAAATCATCCTCCTTAGTAGACTTCCTTCTTTAGCCTACTAGCCAATTAGGCCTCCTAGAAGACCAAAACTTGAATAACTTGAAAAATGCTTATCTTAAAACCACTATAAAACCTTTTTTAGATACCCATTTGGACCATTCATTTTATTTCAAGCTTCAAACCTCTAAATCCAAAGATATACCACTTTTTCAATCATGCCTAAATGACTAGGCCTTCAAAGTAAACCTTGATCAAAGGTCAACTTCTTATCAACACAGACACCTGAGCTAGATACCACACCTAGAGACCATTAAAACTCACTTCCATGCCAAATTTCAAGCCTCCACACCTTTTTTAACCATGACTTCATTTAAGCCACCAAACATATGCACTTGATAAGAGAAGCTAGTGACCACAAAAAACGCTCCACCTGGAACAAAAGGATTCAAAAACTTATGAAACCACCTATATCATGTCTCAAACATATTTTCAGACCTTCTTGAGCATAAAATACTTCATGACACATCTCCAAACTTTAAGTGACCCTTGTAATCAATCAATCTGTGCATATAGACCATAACTTATAGTAGTCATCTTGACCAAATGGTCAAACACATACCTAAGCACCTCATGGACACACTCTAGGAAGTCATCACTACCAAAAATTGGTCAAATCTAACTTTTGACCATAAAATACACATCTTAGCATCATAAAAGATCAAACCACCTGGAAATGACTCATGACTATCTTTCTCATGACCTCAAACAAATTAATCCACCTTTCTTCTTCAAATTTCCACTTAACCAAGGCATCAAAAAATAATCAAAAATTCACTTTTAGGACCATGAGACCTAAACATACCTTTTGAACAATCATCCTTACTTATTTTCTCTTCACTCACCTATAGGATCAATTAGACCTCCTTAAGTAGGCTTGAACATTTGAGATAATCAGGAATAGATACCATATGATCAACCATCTATCCTTCAGATACCATAATCTATTATTGCTAAGAACTCTTCAATTCATTTCATGGAAACACACAATCATAAATTTCTATGTATATACCTACTATCATTCAAGCATTTGATAAGTAATATTTCCATCAAAACACTCAACATAGGATACCAAAACAAGTAAACTCATGCTATATGACCTTAAGGTCATAACCAACCTCTTATTCCATTTATATCTTCATGAAAGCCCTTCAAATTGACTCAAAGAATGAACCTTATCCTCATAGTTAAAACAAACTTAGAATTATGACAAGAAACTCAAAAACAAATATCAACCTCAAATTATTCAAGATGTTATCATACTCCTCTATGACCTTATGAGGTCACCTTGACAAAAAAGAAATAAGATATTCACCATAAAACCTTCAATATCACTTTCAACAATCTCCTTCAATCTCATGAGCAACATTGGTCTTGTAGACCAATCAAGCACTTAGTCCCTTAACTGTACAAGCCAACCTGAACACCTTGAAACACTCCACCTTGATATTATTATCCTCTCACAACTGATGATGGTATCTTTTATCTCTATCTCTCTCAAATTAGCCTCTACATGCAAACAATCTATCTCTTTAATCAATCAGGTCTGTCTTTCATCTTCCTTTCTCATTAATCCTTCAAACATAACAAACTAGGTCTTCATACTTCTAAGCACATCAGGAACATATCACTAACATGTCATGATACTCTTCTCTACTTCATTTTTCTTTCAACCCTCAAGAATTTCTTCTTTCTTTATCTCACTTGCAAACTAGGTCACAATTTGCTCTCTTTCATATGAGCAACTTAAATAGTCAATGCATGAATCTGAGGCATGAATTCATAGCCATTATTTCCTCTCTTCCATACACGTACTTAATTTAATTCAATGAAAATAACATATAATAATATTTTTTCCTCCCATAATTTCCAATTAATAAACCCACCACCCATTCTAGCCTCAAGAATGCCCTTCCCAATACTAAAAAAATGTAATTTTTTAGCCTAACTTCAAACATGCATAAAATGAAACCCATATGTCATTTATATGAACCATAAGATCTATCCATGACCTATTTAATCCCTCTAATTTCACACCAAATAACTTAGGTGGAAACTTCAATATCAATTCATTGGACAAGTTTCAGTGATGGGTCCAAAAATGCAAGTTTTTAGCATTGAACAAGTAAATTCTTGAGTTCATACTTCCATTTAAACCTCTAAACCTCCACCTAGGAATATATCACTTTTACCATGTATATATAATAAAATTTCATGTTATCACATTACCAAAATGTTTAAATCCACCTAAAAGTACATTTTTATTACTGTTATGGAGCTAAGATAGACATAGGCATTATTGCTACAATGTCATCTGCACAAGCATTGACATAGGTATTTATTAACTTGTAATTTTGAATTTTAAAAATAAAATTATTTTAATAATTTTACTACATACTTGGGGCAAATATAACTTATGTGAATGTATTGTGTATGCAGGGTTGTCCTATGACATCTAATAGTCCTAGTTAGATGATTAGTAAGGAAACGTTTCATGTTTATCTAGTATTTCATATGCCTATTCAAATAGTTAAACCTACCATTTAATTTTTTGAACATCAAAAATATATTAAGCATGACCACGAACTTTAAATAAGTGCATGTTTAAATTATTTTTTATTGTATTTTAAAATTTAATTTCTTAACAATTAGTTGAATTTATTTTATGTTAATTTTCTAATAATACTTATATTTGAATAGTTTCATCTACAAGTGAGTTATGAGTGTAGGATGTGCAATCAGATCTTGGATCAATCTAAGGACTTATAGGGGTCTCCATCTACTAGCAGAGCATCTCAGGGACAGTCTTCTTTGAAGAAGGCAAAAAGAGGGAGATTATTTGATGAATAGGATGTCTTACATGAGATGTAATTTTTGTATGCCTATATGGAAATTTATGTATTTTTATCATTGTATATGTGTATATTAAATTCACCCAACATTATATAATATATTCTATCACAACAATCTATGTATTATTGACATTTCACACATGTGATTATATTGTATGCCTATAATGGCAATCTATCTAATTTATTTTTTATTTTTATTTCATTATGTGTTATTTTATAATGTTGTTTTGATCTTCCAAACTATTATCTATCAGATCTTATATTTAATATTGTACACAAATTAGGACTAAAAATGTTCTTTTCAATGCTATAAATATCATATTTCCCATATTTTTTATATTTTTTATTTTTATTTCATTATTTTTAGTGTAAATGACTAATGACACACTTATCTATTTTGAATTTATCATCACCCATTTACAAATTTTTAATTAACCATTAACACAATTTTATTACACTTAAAAGCCATACCCAATCATGTTCAAACTTGTATAATGCAAAGACATAAAATCATTCATAAATCCCTAGAAATTTCTCACTCTGATAACCATACCTATAAGTTACCTGATCTTTCACCTTCACCTAGATATAATGCCTTTTTTAATATATTTTCTTTAAAATAGTCCTAATTCTTGTATTCCTTCTATGATTCTTGTTCCTTTATATTTTCCCTCACCTCTCGAGTAATCTCTATCAATACCTCTTTTACACTCAACTCCTTTTGGTGACCCTGTTCATGGTCTACTTATTTATCTTTCCAGCTTTATCTTTGTTAAACTTGAAAGATGAACTTATACTTGATATTTAATATAATTTATTTATTTTGATCAAACACAATCTTACTGACTTGAAACATAATATTCACTCATGAGATAATGATTCATCTTTGGCCAAAACCCTTTATCATCCCCTAATACCACATAATGCATTGTTTGTTCTTCTATGTTTAAGAATGATATGAAATTTATATTCATATGCTCTAATATCAAGAAGAATTATAACCTTACTTATCCACTCTTTTTCCCAACTCGATCAAAATCCACTCTCAAACAATCTAATTTTAAAATAGTCAATTACTCATTAGGTTTGCTCTTAACTAGTCACCAATCTCTTAGATATACTCTCCTTATTTTGAAAAATATTATTTAAGACACTTTGTATAGGTCTTATGAAAACTCAAGCATTTATATATATGTCAAAACTTACAATAAATCAACCAACTATAGGTCTCTAAGAGATTGAACTCTCATTCTCAAATTCTATCTTTTTAAGTTTCTATGTTTCTAGACCTAGTTGTTACTCCAATAGGTCAATTTATAAAAATAGAGTTTATAAATATTAAAAATTATATTTATAGTATTTTTATAAATTTTAACATTTTTTAACCCTTACCCAATTTTATAGAACTGAAATCAACCAAAAACTCATCTTACCCAAGTTTTAACAAGTTCTACAAGCTAAAAGTTTAGCAAAACTATTGTTCAAATGCTTCCTAACCAAAAATTGACACTAAAAAAATGTATAGTGGGATGGATAACATATAATAATATTTTTTTCCTCCCATAATTCCCAATTAATAAACCCACCACCCATTCTAGCCTCAAGAATGCCCTTCCCAATACTAAAAAAATGTAATTTTTTAGCCTAACTTCAAACATGCATAAAATGAAACCCATATGTCATTTATATGAACCATAAGATCTATCCATTACCTATTTAATCCATCTAATTTCACCCCAAATAACTTAGGTGGAAACTTCAATATCAATTCATTGGACAAGTTTCAATGATGGGTTTAAAAATGCAAGTTTTTAGCATTGAACAAGTAAATTCTTGAGTTCATACTTCCATTTAAACCTCTAATACCTCCACCTAGGAATATATCACTTTTACCATGTATATATAATAAAATTTCATGTTATCACATTACCAAAAATTTTAAATCCACCTAAAAGTACATTTTTATTACTGTTATGGAGCATGGAAACACTAATAATAAATGTTGTCAAAGTTTATGTTGTGGTTACATAACTATGGTTTTGATGCTTACTAACTAAAAAATGAAACTTAAAACATGTTAAAATGGGTGTATAATGTCTATTACTAGGTTTTTGGCCTCTCATCAAGCCTGATTGATAAACCCACCACCCATTCTAGCCTTAAGAACGCCTTTCCTAATACAAGAAAAATGCAAATTTTTAGTCTAATTTCAAATATGCGTAAAATGAAACCTATGAGTCATTTATGTGAAAAATTATATCCTTTCCTTACCTATTTAATCCCTATAATCATACCCCATATAAATTATTTGGAACCTTTGATAGTAATCTGTTAGACAAGTTGTAGTGATGGGTTAAAAAATGCAACTTTTTGATATTGAACAAGCAACTTCTTGAACTCCAACTACCATTTGTTCCTCCAAGAACTCCACCTATAAATATATCACTTAAATAATATTTATATATAAAAATTACATGTTATCACACTACCACAATGTTCAAATCTAGCTGAAAGTGCATTTTCACTACCATTCTAGAGTACGGAAACACTAACAACAAATGTTGTCAAAGTTTAAGTTGTGGTTACAGAACTATGGTTTAAATGCTTTATAATTGAAAAATAACACTAAAAAAAATTTAAATTTGGGTATATTACATCTATTACTATGTTATTGGCCTCCCATCAGGCCTGATCGATAAACCCACCACCTATTCTAGCCTCAAGAATGCCCTTCCCAATACAAGAAAAATGTAATTTTTATCCTAAGTTCAAACACACATAAAATGAAACCTTTAAGTCATTTATGTGAACTATTAGATCCATCCCTTTCATATTTAGTCCCTATAATCTCACTCTATATAACTTAGGTATAATCTTCAAGATAAATCTATTGGACAAGTTGCAATGAGGGGTCCAAAAATGCAACCTTTTGGCATTGAACAAGAAACTTATTGAGCTCCAACTACCATTTCTACCTTAAATACCTCCACCTAATAACATATCACTTATATCACATCCACATAGGTAAATTATATTTTATCACACTTATACAATATTTAAATCCACTTAAAAGTGCATTTTCACTACCATTCTAGAGCACATAAATACTGACAACAAATGTTGTCAAAGATTAAGTCATGGTTGTAGAATTATCGTTTTGATGCTTTCTAACTAAAAACTAACATTTCCAACACATTCAAGGGGTTGATAACATCTATTACTAGTTTATTGGCCTCCCATAAAGCCTAATCAACAAACCCACCACCCATTCTAGTCTCAAGAATGCCCTTCCCAATTATTTTATTATTTTTGGGAATCTATTGTTTAAATCCTAAATAATAAGGGTCTAAAATGATAGTAAAAATATAATTTATTATGGAAAAATATAGATTTTAATTTATAATTATAAAATACAAAAATAAATTAATTTAGCTAAATTTGGGTTGAAATAGAAAATTTTGAGTCTGGAATTTGAGTAGGACTGGGACAGTGTCAAAAATCTAGCTTTGGCTTTTATTTTTAGATTGGACAAGAGCACTAGAAATAGGACACCCTAGTGTCTAGTTAAATAGTCCTTCCAATCACTATTATCTTGAGGATAAAACCTTTCTAGGTTTTATTCATCTGATTAATATGACCCTGTGTGCCAAATTTTAGGTCTTAGGAGTCATCGAAGCTCATTGTAGGTTTGTTTTAATATTCAGTACATGTATTCTTATACACATGGAAAAAAAATAGATTAAAATCAAAAGGGGGAAAACTAGGTTAGGGGAAGAATGATCACATAATCAAGAACCCTTATTTTTCTAATTATTTCCTACATTAACCCTCAATCTAGGGTCTCAGATCTGATGTAGTTCTCCCTTAGGGAACGTACACAATCAACATGCACAATAGATGCAAGAATGAATTTTGCCTAGGCCCTTCCTTGATCAAACATGTAAGTCTATGTGTGATGCAGATAAGTTGAGATATAATATTGACTAATTTTTATTATGTCTAATGTGCCAAAGTATTAAGCATTAGATATAAAATGCCTTGTGTAGTCTTTTATATAGGAGACTCGTTATTTCAAATTTGGGAGTTTTATTTGCATTTGGCCAACATTGGAAAACTTAGAAATGAATAAAAGAAAGGGGTAAGACTAATCTAGTGGGGGAAAGTGACTGTTAGAATAAAATTTGCACTTGGACAATAGCGCTATAAATTGGACACCCTAGGTTTTAGTGTTATATTCCTATTTGGGCATTGTTGTTCAGAGGGTCTAGGACTTAGGGGTGGAATAAGCCTAGAAAGAGTGACTTGGGTTAGTAAGGGTTAAGTCTATAAAGTTAGGAATGATTGGGAATGTTCAAAGAGGTTTCTAGGGTATAAAATAAGACCAAGGAAAATTAGACAAAAAAACATGGCTAGATATGAATAAGACTCATATTCTCTATTCGAAGTCTCCTATGCAAGGACTATGAAAAGACATGATATGTGTGGTTGTTTGACCAATTTAGAGTGTATACATTTAGCCCCTTTTAATCTATTGATGTAATGAAATTAAACACTAGAGTAAAAGAAAGAAAGAAGATGCATACCTAAACTTACATCTATGGAGATAAATGTATTGAAAAAAGGATCTAACTTCCTAGCCAGGAAAGTAGATGGAAAACTAAATAATTCTTGGAGAAAGATATAATCCCTATAATAGATGCCCCCTATACTAAATTTGAATAATGCCTAGAGAAATAAGGAATCCTTATAATATATACCCCCTGTACTGAATCTAAACAATGCCTAGAGAAAGAAGGAATCCCTGTAATAGATGCCCCATGTATCAAATTTGAATGATGCATGGAGAAAGAAGGAATCCCTATAATAGATTCCCCATGTATTGAATCTAAATGATGCCTAGAGAAAGAAGGAATCCTTATAATAGATGCCCCTATACTAAATCTAAATAAGAAATGAGAAATACTCAGAGTTCCAAAACCAATGTTTTCCCTCTATCCCACACAAAATCCTAGGTCTGAGTAATATTATGGATCAACCACTATAGATGATCATATTATCTAACTTGGTGACAACCTAGGTATGTATGGGTGTAATCTAAAAACTTTGGTAAAATGTGTAAGAATAAAATGGCCTATCTTGCCATTCTAATCTATATAATCCTGGATGCTAAAGAACATGATCATCTATGTCATGCCCCCAATTCAGGTATGTGAGTGATGCATCTGGATAGTCTATAAATCTATGTAACCACATACACCATAATCTATCATGTCATGTCTCATGTGCAAAATTAGAGATCAAAATAATTTGCTCTGCATTATACCTATAATCTACTATTTGGTCATGTAACTATGTCATTTTGTATGAAGATGTATGTATGAGACATGTAGTAATGTACATGCCCCTAAATATGGTATCTAAGTTTGAGTCTATATCAAAGTCACTATGAGTCCATATAATCTAAACCATTGTATCTAAATAGTCTGTGTATCTATAAACTGATGATGTATCCCTCTCGATATGCAAGTGATGTTGAGTGACCCACATAAATTGAAACACTATATAATCTTGACCAATCTAAGTTGAATGATGTTAAGTGACCCATATATTTTGAACCACTATATAATCTTGACCACTCTGTACTAAGTTTGATAATTTTCCTACTGGAGGTGTGAGAACTAAGGTGTATTTACCTATAAGAGTGTATAGGGATAGTGGGTAATTTGTTTGGATAGTAGGAATGATGCCACCCTTTTGGGGAGAGGAATGGGATCTGTAATAGAGGAGGTTGATCCAAAAGTGAAGACTAGTGGTGTATGAATAGGAACTAGGTTGGTATGTATTCAATAGATTGATAGTCTATTTATTGGATTGGGGAGAGTTGAATTACTAGGATTGAAAAGTGTCTTTGATTGGTTAGGATCAAATCTTATGTGTAGGTATAGTAAAGATTAGAAATGTTCATGTTGTGTTAGGCAAATGAGGTGGTAGTAGACTGAATGGATTGAAAAGTTGATCGATTTGGATAGGTTGTTTGAACTAGTTGTTGATTGGTAGGTACTAATTTATATGTTAGGATACAAAAGAGGTATATATGTGTGTGTATTTTATAGATGATGTAGTGATAGAGCAAGTCATACATGATTTCAAAGGTATCATCATGATTTCATGGAACCAAATGGTTTTTAAAATGGAGCTCTGAGGCTCAAGTTATGGGCAAAATGGTATTTTGATTTGAATGAAAAGTCATTTGATATAGGAAAATTTGGATTGATTATTGATGCATTTGTGCATTGACTAGTTTGATATTTGAAGCTCTAAATTGAAAAATGCCTAGAAGACAAGCACCTTCTATGACTTATTTTGAGTAGTTGGTAGCCTAGATTCAGGCTGATGGGGAGATTAGCCTAGTGAGTAAGCTTAAAACTTGATTCTTACCTATTTAGAAGCCTATTTTGGATATTTTTGAGTTGTTTTAAGTAGTCTAGGAAAGTTTTTACTAGTTCTAGTGCTCTTGTCCTAGAGTCAGTGTTATTGTCTAGGATGTAGTGCTACTATCCAAGTTCTAGTGTTGAAGTCTATTGTTAGTGTTCATATGTAGCATTGTTGTCCACTATGGATGGTTTTTTAAAAATTTGAGTTGTTTCTACTTTTTTACTTAGTTATTTTTCTTGGCATGGTTGTCTAACATACACTCTATTTTTTGGTGTTTTTAAGGTGAGGTGTAGATGCAAGAGTTCTAAAGAGGTTAGGTGATGGAGACAATGAGGATGATATCATTGTCTATTGATGAGTGTGTCATTATGGATAGGGCAGGGTTGGGTCTTGTATGTGACCTAAGCATAGTACAGTGGTATAGGTACTTGATTACCACCTTATGTGAGAGGTGGAAAGTTGATACCTATATATTCTAGCTTCTTACTAGAGAGATCACTATTACTCTGGAGGATGTGTATCATATTTTGCATTTGTTGATTAGTGGGTGATGGGTGACACTACAAGATGACATGATGCCATTGATCATGTATCCTTGTATTTTTTTGGTGTGCCTTTAGGTGTACATCAAAGAGGCAATGATAGCAATGTAGTACTATCAATTATTGTGTAGTTGAGTGTTTCATGCCTATGGAAGTGGTTAGCCATATTATTCACTTCATTTGTTATAGTGGATGGTAGTGGAGTGCCTATTGCTTGCAAGATGCATAGGGTGGTTTGTAGCATTGATATGTATGGTACTGTGTTCTCATGGGTTAGGACTATGCTTTACCTTTTATATAGAGATTTATATAGGTTTATGTAGGAGGAAGTCATTTGTGGTGTGTGTGAAGCCACTTTATTATGTTGATGGGCTTATGAGCACGTAATAGTTAAGCAATTGATTGGATTATTGAGGGTGAGTTGGTCATATCCACATCCATTTGGTGAGTAATGGATGAGTGATTTGGCTATTTGATCTCCTGGGATAGATCACTATAGGAGAATGTTAGATAGATTGGTGGCCCAAGATATCATATGGAGGCCCTATAGAGGATTCCTTAGATGGCTTGAGGATGGAGAGTAGCTATGATACATGAGGGTCATTTATTGGTTGCATGACCATTAGGCTAGAGTATATGAATGATTTTAGTATGAGCATGTGACTAAGTAGTTTGGATTTCAATAAGATGTTCTTACTATGGTATGGGTATGGTTGAGGAGTGCATGGGCACTAATGAGATCAGAGGCTCATGCAAGACCTACTAAGGCTAAGTTGGCACCATTACCTTTAGATGTATGAGATGTAGTTATAGATATTCTTGATATAGATGATGTGGTATGCATTGAGGCATATACTGCATGGTGGGTGAGGCATCAGTGGGCTCTATTATATACTATGGATGGAGTGTATATTCCTACATATGATGAGCTTGAGTTGATCTAGATGATGGGAGGTAATTAGTGATTGTATTTGAATTGTACCTATGTTTGTTCTTTAGTTTGGATTTGAAATTTTATATAAATGTAATGTTGTACTTCTTATGTGTGCAGGTGGAGTGGGAAGTGCACAAGATGAGGCACCTACTAGGGTGGGGAGGGGAGATGATGAGTTCTAGGAGACCATCATTGAGTCAAAACTCTAAGAACTCATGTAACATATTTCTCATGATGCAGTGGAGGAGGGTTTGATAGAGCATGTGATGGTTACAGATGGTGTGTATGCTCATTTTTTTGATAGGGTTGATATAGCTACAACTACATATGTTAGGGTAGTAAGAGATAAATATGAGCTTAGAGATGAGTTAGATAGCCATAGGATGCCTCCACCTGATTGTGGCATGGTAAGCATGAATATTGTGGATGACTATATGGATCTTTAGCAGTGATATGCAGACTTGCATGAGGAGCATGGTCAGCTATTGGAGAGGGATAGTCGGTGCAAGAGGCACTCAAAATCTTAAGGAGGTGTAGGGTCATCAAGTGTTAGATAGGATTATGGGACTAGTACTGGAGGAGAGAATGAGAGTGAGAGTGAGGACATGATGCCCATTCATGATTGATTATATTTGATAGTGTATATGTATTTGAAAACCTAATTATATGTATATATAGATACTAGTTTGATTTTAGATTTAATTGTGTTATGGATTCTAAAATATAATGGTATTGCAATGTATTTGATTTGAAATAGTTTATTTGATGTTGATGTTTGATTTGTAATCATATGTAAATGATAATTTTGTTGGTTTTTGTGATTGATCAAATTGACTTGGTAAAGTGAATTGGTTTTTAAGTAGGATATAAGTAAGGTCTACATTTTGAGATTGGTAAAAATTTTAAATAAGTTGATTTAATTTGAGATTGGTAAAGGGTTTGGATCAGTTGATTTGATAAGATCTAGACTTGGATAGGTAGCTATTTGGATAGGATAGTTGTTTTGAATCAAGAATGTTAGTTGTTAGTAGAGGGAGGAATATAAGATAACATTGTGTTCATATTACTACCCTGAGAGTGGCTCAAGAATACAAAGGGTAGCTAGACCTTTGGCTCTTTCATTGTTGAGCTAAGTGAAGCTTATGAACTAAGACTAGTATGACTATTCATTTGCATTATTCTATGTTGTATCACTATCTAAACCATATCAACCAAGTGAACAAGTGCCCATCCTACCCATGCTACATAGGAATGTGCTTTGTATCTAAGAATACCTTTTATGCACTAACTATAGCTATACATGGAGATTTTTAAAAATGAAACCTGATATGCAATTGAAACTATGTGTTGTGGAAGAGGCTCATAGATTCACAACCATAGTGGATTGCTACATGAAATAACACCTTATGGACTCTATTATGATGCATATGACTGAGTAATAGATCGAAATGAAACTATAACATGTGATGGTGGATTATCTATTATTAATCATAATAGGTTTTTATGTGAGATAGGACCCTAAAAATATGGTTGTAGTGAATATTTCTCATGAGTGGTACTCTAATGTTGTGCCTGTGACTCTGTTGGATATGTATATGGAACTGCACTATGTATCACTCAGACTATGGTGCTATATTTATGCTATTTTTTATGTACTATCTTCCAAACCTTTTGAGGTGGTGGAATAAGATATCTCCTATGAGATTCTATCCTAAAAATTGCATTGCACTCATGATGAGTGACCGATGATTATTGTAGAGGAATGACTTGGGATGAATCAATCATAGAGGAATGAGGTCTATGGTTCTATAAAGGAGGATATTTTGGTGTCCCCTATGTGAATTTTATCGTGCCATTATCAACACATCTAGTGATGCAATCTTTGAGTATAAAATAGTCATTATCTTTATGTCCCAAGATATGATGATAGTTATAAAAATGCCAATGTGGCTATCTATGTAAGAGACGTGGGTCTCATCGATGATTAGAAGGAAAAGAAATGGGCCTCTTATCTAGTAGTGTTGATAATATATAAAATGGGCTATCCTATTATGAATCAAACTTTAGTGGTTCTTTGATATTTTTCTCTATACTACATACTATTAGTTGTGCTTTGAAAACTAGTACTTTGTTCTTAATTGGTGGTTTTTCTAGTTGTGGTCTCCTATCTTGTCTAAGACATGGTGGATGTTGAGTATTTGGAGTTGTATCTAGAGATGTTTATGTGAAATATAGAGTGATCCAATCAATTGAATCTACCTCAATCAATCCCAATTTATTTTCCAATGATAAAACTATATAACAAACTATTTGAAACAAGACTCTATCTGATATATTAGATGCTCAAGGAGAGGTTGGTGAAGTCCCTTAATAAATATATGTTGAATCTATAGATATGTTGGTTTATATATCAATCTTAACATGTGAGCTTTGAATCTTAAGATATACTCACTAATTGGCTCTGAAGAATTATGATGTAGTGTGGCAAGTTTCTCATATGTAACATGGGGGGCCATTTTTTATGATGTAATATCTAAGAAATGCCTCCTTTAAGTCATCATATACATGTAATGAACTAGTAGGGAGTAGATGAAAGAAAAAATTATGTGCTTCCCCCACTAATGTCTACTAAAATAACTTAAGTAGAATCAATGGGCTTGCATGAGATGGTAGAGCCTTTCAAAAGGCCTAAAGGTGTATGAATGGATCTCTAGTTCCATCAAAGTGCGGTAATGATGGTTTTTAGAAATGCTTAGGAAATGAAGCTTTTATGAATGTCTTCAGAATAGGGTTACCATTTAGATCATTAGCATCTATCCAAGACTTGTAAGCTTTATTTTATAAGGTAAGGAGATGTACTTGGTGTTGTAATTCACCAATTTCATCATCAAAGAGATGATATCCTGGGATAGTAAATTCGTATCTTGAAGTGGTTCATTTAATCATTGAATTTGATTATTAATTTTAACCATGGGAATGATACATTTAGAAATTAGATCATAAATAGGGGTGTGCTCACTTGAACCTTGGGATTAATGGTATTTTGGACCTTACAAGAGGGATGTAGGCTACCATTCTCTTTAGGTGAAGGGTGAAAATTGGGTTCTACCATAGTGAGGGGTGTCTTGGGGGGTTTATTGGTATATTTAGTTTTTATTGAATCACATTTGGAATGCATAGAAAATGTGTTATTAGAATTAACATGTTCACTATTTTAAATAGAATCATTCATAGAAGTAGGATCCCTATTTTGACATGCATTTTGTTTGAGAGAAGAGTTAGAAACATGAGATGCATACTATTCTTCACTATGTGCATAATTTTCATCATCATTATCATATATGTAATATTGTTCATAATCAATCTCATTTTCATATTCATTGGCATGCTCACTATCATATTCATTATCATTTCCATCATTACTAGGGAGAGGTCTAATGGAAGAACTGAGTTATTTTTGAATATGCAATAAATTATTATTTGACATTGGAATATCATTTGCATCTATGTTATCCATAGATGGAAGACATGCATTGTTTTCATGTGAAATATGAGAAGTAAGAGTAAGAGAGTTGTCATTTGAACATTCTTTGGATAAAGTAGAGTTGAGAGCATGAGATGCATCATTTGAACTATGCTTTGGTAATTTGATTCTATTCCATTTATATTGTTGTATTTTGAACATATAAGTAATGAGAGAGAGAGAGAAATATTAGGTTCACATGAAATAAAATCATCACCAATAAGAGGTTCACTCGGAAGTGCATGACTAATTTGTGCATTGTGCCTAGGAGAATGAGGTGAAAAGTATCTTTCCCATTTATCAAAATTATTTGCATTAGAAGAAAGAATAAAAGAGACAGGTTTGAGAGAAAAAGATTAATCTATTTGTGATCCACCCTCATAATTACGTACATCATCATATCCTTCATTAAAATAATATTCATTGTCTTCACTATAGATGAAATCATTTTCTATAGTTTTATGACCTATTTTTGATATCTAGGGTTTTTAGTATTTTTGAAAATTATGCAATAATTTTAAATTATAAAAATTATTTTCAGAAAAATGTATAAAAATTAATACAAAAATTAGAATTTGAAAATTAAATTTTTTGCACAAGATATGAAGGAAAAACCTTAAGTGTAGCTAGGGTTTTAAGTTTGTTCAAAGTAAGTTAGATTCACTAAAATGTTTTATTATTTTTAGGAATATATTGTTTAAATCCTAAATAATAAGGGTCTAGAATGACAGGAAAAATTTAGTTTAATAGGTAAAAAAATATATTTTAATTCATAATTTTACAAGACAAAAAGAAATTAACTTAGCTATATTTGGGCTAAAACAAAAAATTCTGAGTCTGGAATTTGAGGTGCAGGATTAAGATAGTGTCATAAATCTGGTTCTAATTTTTGTTTTTTGATTAGATAGGAGCATTAGAAATAGGGCACCCTGGTTTCTATCTCTATAGTCCTTCCCAGTGCTATTGTCTTGAGGGTAAAAACTTTTTGGGTTTTGTTCGTCTACTCAATATGACCCTATGTACCAAATTTTAGGTCCTAGGAGTCATCAGAGCTTGTTGTAGGTCTATTTCAATCTTTAATACCTATATTCTTCTACACATTAAAACAACAAATAAATCAAAAGCAAAACAGGGAAAAACTAGGTTAGGGGAAGAATGATCACACAATCAAGAACCCTTGTTATTTTGATTGTTGCCTACAATATCCCACAAGCTAGGGTCTCAGATCTGATGTATTTCTCCCTTAGGGAATGTACATAATAAACATGCATGATAGATGCATGAATTAATAATTAATTTCACCTAGGCCCTTCCTTGATCAATCATGCAAGTCTATGTGTGATACAGAGAAGCTGAGCTATACTATTAACTAATTTTTATTATGTCTAATGTGCCAAAGTAGTAAGTACTAGATATAAAATGCCTTGTGTAGTCATTTATATAAGAGACTCATTATTTCAAATTTTAGAGTTTTATTCATATTTGGATGACATTGGAAAGCTTAGGAACAAATCAAAGAAAGGGGTAAGACTCATCTAGTGAGAGAAAGTGATCGCTGGAATAAAATTTGCACTTGGAAAAAAGCATCAAAAATTGGACACCCTGGGTTTTAGCATTGTAGTCCTATTTGTGCACTATTGTCTAGAGGTTCTGGGACCTAGGGGATGGAATAATCTTGGAAAGAGTGACCTGGGTCAGTAAGGATTAAGTTTGGAAAGTTATGAATGATTGGGAATGGTCAAAGAGGTGTCTAGGGTATAAAATAAGACCAAGGCAAATCAAAAAAAAAAGACATGGATAGATGTGAATAAGACTCATATTTTCTAGTTGGAGTCTCTTGTGAAATGACTTTGAAAAGACATGATATTTTTGGTTGCTTGACCAATTTAGGGTGTATACACCAACACAAGAAAACTAAAAACTTTTAGCCTAGGTTCAAATATGCATAAAATGAAACTTGTAAGTCACATATATGAACCTTTAGATCCCTCCCATACCTATTTAATCCCTCTAATCTCACCCTAGATCACTCAGGTTGAATGTTCAAGAGTAATCCATTGGATAAGTTGTAGTGAGGGGTCTAAAATGCAACTTTTTAGAATTGAACAAGCAACTTCTTGAGCTCCAACTACCATTTCTACCTCTAAAACCTCCACCTAAGAATATATCACTTTTATCACATCTAGATAGGTAAAGTACATGTTATCATAATTCCACAATATTCAAATCCACCTAAAAGTGCATTTTCACTACAATTTTAGAGCACAAAAATGTTGACAACAAATGTTGCCAAAATTTAATTTATGGTTACATAACTATGGTTTCAATGCTTTTTGACTAAAAACTAACACTACCAATACATTCAAGGGGATGGATAACATCTAAGACTAGGTTCTTGGCCTCTAATCATGCCTAATCAATAAATCCACCACCCATTCTAGCCTTAAAAATGCCCTTCCTAATACAATAAAAATGCAATTTTTTAGCCTAACTTCAAACACACGTAATATGAAACATGTAAGTCATTTTTTGAGCTTTGATCATGTCCAACATGATATTTGATCATGTATAACCTAATATTCTCTTAGTTTCAAGAATATAGAATCTTATTTGGCACCACTAACCTAAAAAAAATCGTTAGTAAGTAATTAAAAATGAAATTCATATGTACTACCTAGAAAATAAAAAACATTTGGTAAAATTAATTACATCTACATTTGAAAAGTCAATATACCTATGTATTTCAATCCAATGAACCATTATGATATTTTTGTAATTGAATATTCATTACAAGAATCCAATTTGAATAGTGAAGCATCTTCCTATGCATTTCAAACTCTTCAAACAACCATTGATTTGAATATTTTATAGGATATCATCAAAACCAAGTTCCAGTGACTATCACTGACCCAGTGGGATAGTCAATACTTTCTCCATCTATAACTATGGAAATCATTTTTTCTCTCTCTACACACCAACATAAGTTGTAATCAGTTCCCTCTTCATTATCCTCATCTTTAATAATTACAAAAACCATGCTTATATCACAAAAAACCATTTTTTATGATAATATGAAGATATATAATTAGAATAAATTATACATAATGAAAAATATTCTACTTGGATGCACTAGATCAGATACATGGTCAAAGTCATGTGATGATGTCATATTAGCAAGTTGTAATATTTTTAGAACTTGATATGTGTTGATTTTAATTAGAGGTTTAGAACTACAATCATCCACCCACTCTTTTGACTCACACTCATTTCAAAAAAGTCTATGCATGAAGAATAGAAACATGTCAAGTGTCTTATATAAATAGTCCAAGAACTTACATTTGAACTATGAAATGAGTGGAGGTCACTTAAACCTATTATATTCATACAATCCTCATACTTTTCCAACTATTCTTCCTCCATTAACCATAAATGTCTAAGAATAGTAGAATTTGGTTGAGTACCATGACACAAGTTCTCATTACACCATTCAACCACAATTTTTGCATTTGTCAAATGAACACCCTCTTCTAATTTTAACTCCTTCCTTGAAATAGCTCTTTTTAGACTTGTTCCAACATCGTCATGTTCCCCTTTTCCATGGACAACCTCGGTGAAACTCAAAATGTGTTATACACTAGTGGTAACATGTATCCTACTCAACTAATAAAACATCCATGCATTTTTGAATTGTGATGTGAAATTATTTGACCAAATGTAATGTTGATTGAAATTAATGTTCCTTTGACTCAACTATTCATAGAAATTCTAAAAACAACCTTGCACATACTCTAAATAATTTTATCGATCATCACTAATATAAAAATGATATTTCCTTAATATTTTCCATTATTTCTCTATACTATTAGGTACATGCATGAATGCTATATGCATGAATATGTCAAATTTTGATGAGTTGTAATACTATGATTGAACTTCCATTTAGGTTTTGAATGTGTAATTTTTAGTAAAGTCAACTAATTAAATAATCAAACCAAGTGGGAATGTATCCTTTCTTATATTTAATTGTTCATCCAACCATCTATCCCTGTGTGTGTGCCTTGCATACTCAAATAATTTTCTCCCTAAATTTGACCAAAAATTCAAAAATATGTATCGTTTTTTTAACAAGCTCACACCTTTTAGATTATTTTCCATATTTTACTTGATAATTCATTGATTTATATTTTCTTAAACTAACTAACTATTTTCCAATTATAATTTTAATCTCCTCATGGGTATATTTATTTAATTTTGGAAATCTACCACAAATGTTGTAATTTCTATTTAAACATGATTTGTTGTAAAATAATTATCCATCTGGTCTTTTACAAAAGATAGTTGGAATAAATTCCCTAGTCTATTTTGGTGTCAATTCAATGCCACACTCTTGTAAAAAAAATTAGTGTGTAAAGTACAATGAATATGTCAAAAAACATCAT
Organism: Torreya grandis; assembly: GCA_037957365.1. NCBI lineage: Eukaryota > Viridiplantae > Streptophyta > Pinopsida > Cupressales > Taxaceae > Torreya > Torreya grandis. Next base: position 4,003,980 of record JARHVA010000886.1, on the reverse strand, counting down.
AGTGCATTGAAAATTAAACATGTTGCCTACAATAACAAGTGGTGCGTGTGTGATTTATTTCTACATAAAAAGGTTTGGGCATCTCAAAATATCTTTGACAAACAGAAATTTGTGGATGTTTTTTCAAAAATTTAGAGTACAATTATATTTTATTCGTATCCAATAATTTTTTTATATGGGGTTCACAGTTATGAAAACCAACTCTTCTTTTCACTGCATCTCTTACATTGGGGTAAAACTCTTATATTGTCTTTCCAAAATTGAGCAAGTAACTCTTTGAGAGTATCGACTATAGCCTTATCCTTTCATGGAAGTCTACCATAGAATGCCTAGAGATAATTGGTATTATGTTCATTAAGTCTTTCACATCTTTCAACTACTTTCATTAATGTTTTTCTATTTATATTAAGTGTTTGGCTTGTTTTTGAAAACATTCATTTTTTCCCTATTTGGTCACTTATTGTACAAGTTTTAATTATACATCGAGTAACATTACAATCTTGGGTGCATGATTTTGGGCCTATAGTATGATATGCATCATGTAGATTTTCAAAAATTTCATTGTTTTCATCACCCATGTTAGATGTTCATAGTCCTAATATGTACATTATAGGTCTCATCTTAATCAATTTTATCAATGAAATAAATAATTGAAATCTTTGACTATCATAATCCAAATTATGAAAGAAAGTATCCCAAGTTTGTTGATCCAGTCCTTTTTAATGGTAATCAAACATTTTATTATCCATTAGTTATAAAATATTTTCATCAAATTCAATTAAGTACGTGTATTCTATATGCACAATTCTTGGATTTATTGTTAATGGTGGAATTTTTTGAGAGGGTGTTTCAAAATTGTTATTACTTTCATTATTTAGAGGTGGGATGGCATTTTATTCATTATTTATTTATTCATTATATGTTTCCACAAAATTTTATTGATGGTTAATTTCATCATTATTTATTTCCATCAAATTTTATTCATTCATGGTGGGTGAAGCATCATACATAGACTCATCATTAGCAAAATCAAAAACTTGGAACTTTGAATGTAAACTTCCAACATTATCCAATTCATTATTATCAATTTCGTTATTATTCATTTTATTATGGTCAATTTCATCATTATTCAATTCATTATGGTCAATTTCATCATTATTTAATTCATCGTTGTCAACTGGCTCATTATCTATGACATATGGTTCATCATGATTAAGGTTTGTACCTTGTCTACCATGAAGTTTTAGCATTTCTATCTTGTTTTTCTCTCTCAAGTCTTCTAATTCCTTTGGTTTTTTATTATTTAATATATTACTCTTCCTCAAACATGATCTATCACCCACAAGGATAATTCATAGCTTTTTAAAGGTGGGGTCAAGTACACAGGTACCATAGGTCCCACAAAAGTATGTAGAAAATGTTTATGGGGATAAAATTCTCAATTTAGGTTAAAAATAGATGTTGAAAAGTGAGATTAGTCTATAATAATAATAATAATAATAATAATAATAATATGATCATGTTATTACATAATATGATTGCAATATTCATTATATTTGGTTTTGATTCAACATACATATTGAGAAGCATATATTAAGAATAATGTGATCACATTATATAATAACATGATCACATTATTCTTAATACTCAATTGGGGTTAAAAATTGATGTTGAGAACTAAATGTTTTCTATATTAATAATAATGTGATCACATTATACTTAATATAGATTAGGGATTAGAGATTAGGTATTAAGGCATTAATGCATAGGGTTTAGGGATTAAGGATTATAATTTATGTTTTGAGGTTTAGGGATCAGGGATTAGGTCATATAAGGTTTAGGTTTAAGGGTTTATATAAGGTCTAATTGTTATATTCCATGTGTGAAACTAATTTTTACTACAAAGGATGTTAATTGAGACTAAATCTATTGGTAAATAGGGAAAGTTTTCGATTTAAAATTTAGCGTATAGTGTTTAAGGCTTAGGTTTAGGGTACACAAGGTCAATCACAAAGATAATGCTTAGTATAAATGATGTTAATTTTTATTAAAATGATTGTTCAGGGTTTAAAGAGTTTATATTTATGGCTTAGAGTTTAGGAATTAGGAACATTAAGGATTAGGGATTGGGGTATAGGTTTTAGGCTACATAAGGTACAATAATGATGGTGATTAGGGAAAATTAGAGTTGATAAACCCCTAAATCATATTTTATAGTCATATAATTAGGATGAATGGGATCAAAATAGGCCCAGTTTACTTTAGATGCACAGCTAGATTGGTACTGCAAAGGCTAAGTTTTGGCCATAGGTTTAAAAATACATTTTATGACATCTCATGATAAAATAATTTATATCATAAGGAATGTATGTTTGAGACATGTAGTCGGCATAAGGGAATATGGATTATAATTTAAATTTTAGGGATTAGGGCATAGGGTTTAGGTTTAAGGACCTGTATATAATGTGTAATCTCTTTATGCCATGTGAACCTAATTCTTACTACAAAGGATTTTAATTTAGACTAAATTTATTGGTAAATGAGGAAACCTTATAGTTTCCAATTTAGGGTATATTTTTTAGGGTTCATGGTTTAGGGCTTAGGTTTTAATGTATATATGGTTTTGGGTACATAGGGTAAATCAAAAAGATAATTGAGGACAATTTGAATCACTTGAGCCCATTTGTGATTATAGAATGTATTTTAGGGTTATCATTATACCCCATGTCATCATGAAAATTGTGCAAATTAGATAAATGGGGCAATTAGTCATGTGACCTAGGATAAACTGAGCCCTATGAACTTAATTCTTAGTATAAATGATGTTAATTTGGCATAAAGTGATTGGGTCAAAGAGTTTATATTTATATTTTAGAGTTTAAGGATTATGAACTTTAAGGTCTAGAGCTTAGTTTATAGGTTTTAGGGTATATAAAGTATAATTTTGAAGGCACTTGGGGAAAATTTGAGTTCTTTGAACCTATATTTATAAGTAAAGAATGTGATTTTGAGCTCAATTAGCCCCCACATCATCATAGATTGAGCCAATTAAGTCAATTGTGGTTTAATGAGTGATGTAATTTTGACCAAGTTCATCCATGTGAAACTAATTCTTACTATATATAAAGAATGTTAATTAGGGATAAATTTATTGGTTTAGGGTTTATGGTCTACAATTTAAGGGTTTGAGGTTTAGGGTTTAGGGTTTAAGGTAAATGGTATAGGGTTTAGGGTTAAAGTTAATTGGTACAAGGTTTAGGGTTTAAGATATCAGATATAGGGTCAAATCACTAAGGTAGTTGAATAACATTTGAGTTCTTTGTTCACCTATTTATGATAATTACCTTTATGTTTACATTTCTAATAAAAGTAGGGTCATTTAAGCCATGTACATGTTGCATACATGTTATACAATAAATTGATCCATAAATTTGGTTTATGGGCTCAATTTTGCCTAGATCACACCCCTAATTAAACAAATTAACTAATTAGATCAATTTATGATAGAATCAATCTTTTAATTTTTCCCCAAATCATATCTTCTTAAAGGGTTTCAAATTGGTCTCAAATGCCTACTTGATTAAATGAATCAACTCTTTGGTTAATTATGTATGACATGACATTAGGGTTAATTTCAATCCAAATCATATCATATATAATTTAAAATATGTTCATGTGTCTCATTTTGACCCTAATTACCTCCACAATTTAACTAATCGACATTTGCATTCATTCACTAATGACTTCAAGTTTATTGAGCTTAAAACCACAATATATACATGTAAAAATTGCATATAAGTAAATATTGTTTCTTTGATTCAATTGAGATAATGAAATTAGAACTGATAAACCCCCAAATCAAAGTTTATATTCATGTAATTAGGTTGAAAGGGCTCAAATAGCCCCAATTTACTTGAGATGCACAACTAGATTGGTACTGTAAAGGCTAAGTTTTGGACATAAGTTTTAAAATGCATTTTATGACATCTACTGATAAAAAAGATATATCATAAGGCATGTATGTTTGAATCATTTAAAGGGAATTATGGCATAGGGCTTACAATTTATGTTTAGGGATTCAAGATTAGGGCATAAGGTTTAGGTTTAAGGACCTATATATAATGTCTAATCACTCTATGTCATGTGAACCTAATTCTTAATAAAAAGGATGTTAATTGGTACTAAATCAATTGTTAAATATGGAAATTTTATGGTTTACAATTTAGGGTATAGTGTTTAGGTTTTAGGGTTTAGGTTTTAATGTATATGTGGTTTAGGGTACACAGGGTTAATCGTAAAGATAATTGAGAACAATTTGAATCACTTAGACCCATTTGTGACTATAGAATGTGTTTTTTGGGTTGTTATTATAGCCCATTTCATCATGAAAATTTATTTAATTATCTAAATGGGGCAATTTGGCATGTGATTTAGACTTAACTGATCCTTGTGAACTTAATTCTTAGTCTAAATGATGTTAATTTAGACTAAAATGATTGGTTCAAGGTTTAAAGATTTTATATTTATGGTTTAAAATTTATGGATTAGGAAATTTATGGGATTAAATATTAGGTTTTAGGTTATATAAGGTATAATCATGATGGTGATTGGGGAAATTTGAGCTCCTTAAACCTAGATCTGTGAGTAAAAAATGTGATTTTGGGCTCAATTAGCCCCCACATCATCATAGATTGAGCCAATTAAGTCAATTGTGGTAATGAGTGATGTTATTTTGACCAAGTTCATCCCACTGAACCTAATTCTTACTATATATAAAGGATATTAATTGGGGCTAAACTTATTGGTTTAGGGTCTACAATTTAAAGGGTTTAGGGTTTAGGGCTTATGGATTAGGATTTAAGGTAAATGGTATAGGGTTTAGGGTTTAAGTTAAATTTTATAGGGTTTAGGATTTAATATATCAAAAATAGGGTCTAATTATTAAGGTAATTGAAGAAAATTTGAGTTTCTTGTTCACCTATTTGTGACAATTACCTAAACATGTTTGCATTTCTGATAAAAGTAGGGTTAGTTAAGCCATACATGTTGTATACTTGTTATACAATTGATTGAACCATAAATTTGGTTTAGGGGCTTAATTTTTCCCAAATCATTCCCCTAATTTCATAATTTGACTAATTAGATCAATTTATGATATAATCAAACTTTTAATTTTGCCCTAAATCATATCTTTCTCTTTAAGGCGTTCAAATTCGCCTCAAATGCCTCCTATATTAAATGAATCAACTCTTTGGTTAATTATATATGAGATGACATTAGGGTTAATTTCACTCCAAATCATATTGAATATATAATTTAAAATACATTCACATGGCTCATTTTGACCCTAGTTACCTCCATAATTGAACTAATCAACATTTTCATTCATTAGCTGATGACTTCAAGTTTATTGAGCTCAAAAACACTATCTATACATGTAGAAATTGCATATAAATAAATTATCTTTCTTTTATTTAATCTAGCTAATGAAATTCGAGATGATCAACACCAAAATCACATTTTGTATTCATACAATTAGGTTGAAGGGGCTCAAAATAGCCCCAATTTACCTCAGATGCATTGTTAGATTGCTACTCCAGAGGTTAAGTTTTGGCCATAGGTTTAAAAATTGCATTTTATGACATCTCATGATAAAATAAGCTATATTGTAAAATGTATAATGAGTTACACCTTAAAACCAAGTAATTATAAGTGGTCAAGTCAACATATTAAAATGTGTCTAAAATTTTTGAAGTCTAATGTGATACCATGACACATTAATTCGCTATCCAAGGTCAGGGACCTTTCCCATATCACATGAAATAACCCCACTATTAGGGATCTTAAGAACATATAAGGTCATATATAAAATTTGAGGTAAAGAGCAAATTTTGTTTTTTGGGTGTTTTGAATATATAATGTGATTGCATTATTAACATGATTGCATTATGAAATAACATGATTGCATTATGAAATAACATGATTATATTAATAATGTGGTTAATAATGTGATCACATTAATACCATGATTGAATTCTTAATGCAATCATGTTATTTGAATTTAAATTCAAATCCCCTACCTTTTGGCTTGGGAATGGCTTGGATTCTTGAGTCTAAGGATTGGACCTATAAATCTACAATCGAGTCTGAGAGATATGATTTTTTTTTTTTTTTTTTTTAAAATCAACTTTGATCATCAATACACTATGAATTTCAACATGAAAATTTAAAAACTTAATACCATCATGACGAGCATGCTCTACTCTTTCCAAAAATAGTATTTTTATAATTTTTGGACTAATTTAAGGTTTCAAACTATGTTGATTTCTAACTATACCTTTTTTAGGAGACTATATGCTGCAAACATACATGATTTTACATGTTCATGTAATTTGTCTTTCATTTATCCAAGTAAAAAATAAGTTATATGGTCACAAGATATGCCTAATTTTACACACATTCAAAAAAAGCTAGTTTTTTAAAGGTAGTTAGGCACATCACATGGATGGTTATCCATTTTTTATCAGTTTACAGGATCTATTTAGTTGCAAAAGTCATTAAAAAAAGTATTCGTTGAAAAATATAAAACAATATAGGTCACAAACTAGAATATGTTATCTAAATTTTCCCCAAAGGGTTTCAAAGAATATTAAACATTGCTCAAAAAATGGTGTGCCACATGGTCATCTATCTACTCTATTTTCTTAAAAAAAGGAGTCCCTTTTCAAATTTTAGATGTTTGACCTAGTTATACTTAGCCATTTGTTTTAAACAGTGTTTTGGAAACTAGATTTGAAATGATACATTTCATGTTCTTACACCATCTTCAAATTTGGAGTGTAGATATCTCAAATTATCTATATAAGTTCAGATTTTTAAAATTTTAGAAAAATCATGTCCACAGGTAGGCCAGTTTTTGTCTCCTAACTTTGTGCACTTACCCACATAGAGTATACCCAAGTGGTATAAACCCATACTTTCTCGATTATTATTTATGATTATGGTTCCTTTATTTATTTGAATCATAAGTTTGGTTATGTGTAATTATGTAGTTGTCAACTATGATAGTATGAGATGTCGTAGAGTACTACAGTATAAATGTATGTTATACCTAGATGGTATTTACTATAATTATTATGTATAGACTCATGCCTACGTTTGACTAATTAAATGTATATGTGTTGGTTATTAATTATGAATAACATATTTTGTGACACTTAGTAGGACTTTTTATATGTGTGCATATGATCTTTGAGAGGGTAACTAATGACAGGATAAAATGTTATGTGTTTTGTGGAACTAAGACTTGCTTTGTGAAGTTTAGTCGATTTAATAAAATCTTATGTTTCCATGTATTATGACTAGTTATGGTAATTAGTAGTTATATTTTAGAACACTAGACTAAGGTAATATAGGTTATCATAGGGTGTAGTATGTTTGAAAACTAATTGTGATAGTTAAAATATATAGTTAAATGTGTATTTTGCTCATGTGGTATAAATTTTAGTCATTATTTATAGTATGGGATATAGATAATAATGTAAAATTCATTCATATGTTTGATGGAATAAATGTATGCTTTGATTACTCATATGTTTAGCATGTTGTGTGATATGATTACTAGTAAAATGTAAATTGTATGAATCTTTTGTTTATATCATGTTTAACCAATCTCTCATTTTTGATACTAAGTAAGGAGTGAGATGGAATTCACTAGCTTACTAGCATCACAATGTCATATCAAGGTAATTTGATCAAGTGGTATGTATGAATTTTATTGATCTATAGATAACTATTATTTATTATTCTTAAAACTTTGACAAATGTATGTTTAGTGAGACATTATCATTTTATAAGCATTATTTACATGTTTATGTGATATCTTAAAATATAATGATTTTTTTGTGATACATTTCATGTTTAGTTTTAGAAATCATACAACACACGGGTACTTGTTTGTCTCTCTAGATTCCTACACTGTTATTATCTACTCATCCATAAAGGGAGGAAAATTCCCTAATGAGATTAGTGAAGTAGATCATTGGTCTATGGTTGGTGTGAAAAACATACTCAGATGATGCTTTTCCTCCCCACAATAGTACTACTAGTGAGATGACACTCGATATTGCCATAAATACTGGAGAGTCTAGGAAACTCATGCTCTAGGGAACCATGTATCTTATTTATGTATATTTTATTCTATTATATTTATTATTGGAAACATTATCATGAAGAATTTAATTACCTATTTATTATGGATTGACAATAGTGGTTTATATTGTATCAGTAATGGTTGACTATTTGTAATTACTTTCTATGATTATATTATGATGCATTTTCATACATTGATAGTGTTCAATGACTATTAGATTTCATGTGCTTATTTTCAGTTATCACACTTACAGTCTTTTATATGATCACTGCTTATATTCTCATGGTATAATCTATTTATAGCACATGTGTTTAAATTTAAAAAGATCACATACTTCTAGTTAGATCCCAATAGGGTTGATACATGTGGTATCAGAGTTGTGGCTCAAAATCTATGACCTAATGAGTCCATTAGTTTTTTGCGTCTTTTTTTTTTTATCAAAAAGGAGAATTGTGAATGTGTTTGGTACAGTGAGTGTGTACCCTTAGGATCACTCGTACCCTCTTATATTTATTAAGGGTTAGTTCATCAATTGTCTTGATGGTTTTGTTCATAATAAATGTTAGTAGGTGATTGCATAACATAGTTCTTGAGTCATGAATAAGTTATTCCTACCATATTTTGATAATTTAGGTCAAACACCTTGAGAATGATTAAATTTTTACTTGTTAATCAAGTCCCCTCTATTTATTCTTTGTGTTGTGAGTGTTTAAAAAGCATGGGATGATTCTCATTTAAGTATATGTGCATTAGTTTTATGTCTTATATATACAAATCCTAGGAGTAGGAAATCTTATAAGAGAATTTTTAGTTCAGTACCACCTAGTGTGGTGGGAATTTTCTTATAGTAGAGTGTAAATGTCTTGGTTGAGAGCTTCTAAGTGTTAGGAGTATGTTTAAGGATGGGAACCCTTATTTTTATGTGGATTATGAAGATGTGTCATCTCTCATAGTGGGTATAGAGGTGAGTTGTCACTCACTCACTATCCTTGACATCATTATAAGCCCCTTAGAGGATTATTATTTTCATAATGTTGTTTTAGACCATATTCCTTGAATTTCATGGAATATTGTCTTTTACTTCTTGTTGATATAGAAGTTGTAGAAATAGAATGGATTGATGCATCCATGTGGTTATAATTTTCCTTCTAGTTATGAAAGCAGATTATAATATTACTCATATAAGTTTGGTAAGTGAGTAGTGATTTGGTAACTTGAGTTGTGGTGTTTTCATTTTACCACAAGAGGGTATTTAAGATTTTTATTATTGAGATGTTAGTTCTCTACTTTCCACTTGTGAATTTTTAGAGTTACTATTTTATCTAATTTTAGGAACCTAGACCATGAGGAGTGGTGAACCTTGAATTTACATTGATTCTAGTTGATTATAATTGCTATGTTATTACATACCATTGTTTTGACTAATATTATTCTCTTTTGAATCATGTTGTTTTGAAGATTTATTTATGTACCTTCACTGAGAGCGAGTAGATTATAGGATGAGTAGAACATCATGGTAGACTAAAGGGGTTGAGATAAACTTTTAACTTATTATGTGCTAGTTGTACAATCAAGGAGACATTATCTCACTTATTTTTTTAATAATGTTGTAAGGATGGTGTGATTCTTGACCTTTGTATGTTATGTTAATTTTAACATTATTTCCTCTTAATTATGAATATAACACTATAGGTTAAGCTATGAAATATGATATTAGTTATGTTTGGCTAGTGGTAACTTAATATAATCATGGAATGATTATATGATTTTTCTTGTATGTATGTTGGTACATTTGGAGTTATTTATCATATAGTATTACTTTATTTGATTTGTTGGTATAGAATTGTGATTCATTCAACTTTGTACACATTTTGGTGATCATTAGTTCATGGAGACATAAGGGAAGAGTGGTAAATTATGAATTGAGTACTAAGAGATAGGAGTGGATCCTACTTAGCCTCACATTGACTTAGTAGTTACTAAGTTTGGATCTAATAGACAAACTTGTTGAGTCTAGGATTTGATAGATAGACTTGTCAAATTCAATCTTATGTCCATATGCATGTATATAGTGGAGTGTTTATTCCTTAATTTTGTATACATTAGAAATGTAGTATTTCTAATTCCTATTCATCATCATACTTGTCAAGAGCTTTGTGGTATAGTAGAAGTATTGGCATGTTATACTTATTAAGTTATACATAGATTAGTAATAGTATTAACTTATATATATCATTCTTACTAGGCTCCCTAAACACTTTTCTCCACAATGATAAAAACACTCTCTAGGTTAGAGAGGTGTGCAGAGGGACTGGAAGGTTTTGTGTAACTCTCCCTGGCAATTTGTTTTTGGATTTTATGATGATCTCATGTACTTTTGGGGAAGTCAGTGAAACTTTCACCAAGATATGTGGGACCCTTTGAGGTATTAGAAGTGGCTAGTCCTATAGTATGCAAGCTTGTCTTGTCAATTCTAGACTCTGGAGTGGTCATGATGCAACACTTTAGAGTAAATGACACTTGCAAAATTTATTTTCGTAATAAGAAAATGTCATAGAAAAAGATATTATGGGACCAACACTTTGAGAATAGAGCTATTTGGGAAAACTATGATGATTCCTTCAAGTAAATTTACATTTAATTACTTATTTTGATACTATTATACTAAGCTTTTTCTACTGAATAATATTTTTAATTCAAAACTTATGTTGAATAAGAGTCATCTGGGATGATGAACAACTTTAAGGGGGGAGATGTTACACCTGATTCCTCATTAAGCAAACTAAGTGATTATTCATGGATATTTATAGTTGACACATTTGAGTTGGCTATGTTTAACTAAGATTTGAGATATGTGTTATGAGATAGTAGGATAATACTTAAGGTGCATGATTTCATTGCTATGAGTTAGCTATAGTGTGTATGTTTACATTATGAACATCCTTTTTTGTTATTTTAGTTACATTTTGTGATGTATGGTTATCATGATATTATGGTCTAACTACCTGCTTGTTATGAGATTGACATAGTAGAACTCATCCCTCAAAGTGTGACAAAGGGATAGCATCATTAGAGAGGGTGACATAGATGGAGATGTCGGAGAAAGATAGAGAAACCTAGCTAGAACCCTACACACACCACAATAACTATCACATATTAACTGCATAATGAATGGTTAGTATAGTGTGTTTAATGATGCAACATTTAGAATTGCTTACACATGGTTAGTTTTGCTTAATAGTTATTTGGAACTTGTCTTATGTGATTTCATGTTAGTCATATTTATAACCATTAATGTTTTGTAATTTGTGTAATTAGAATAAAGTTGAATTTATTGATTAATGGATTTATCATTAAGTCATATTATTGTTATTAACTAGTGAATATACTCTAAAATTTATATAAAGTAGAAAAAAGGAAATAAATTTCCATAAAAAAATAAAATGGAATAAAAATAAAGAAAAATAAAAAAAGATTAAAAAAAAAAGAATCAGAAAGAGAAACTCATGAAAAGGAATTAAAACAAAAGTGAGAGTTTTAAAAGAAAGAAAAGAATGTTCAAAAGGGAAAAGCACCACTTTATTTTTTTTTAAAGGGATAGCTTTAAAATAAGACTCATGCCATACATATTCAATGGAAAAAATTAAAAATCAAGGATGGAGGAGAAATTCAAAAAAAAAGAAAGAAAAAAAGGGCACAATAGGATGTGGAGGAGAATGGTAGAAGTGGAGCAAGGCCAAGCAATAGAAGGAACAAAAACATGATTTTCCAAGTAGGCACTATAATTAATTTATTCATATCAATATTTTAATAGTTTGATATATATCTAATCTTATAAGCCTGATAGGCAACATAGTAAGAATGGCAATTTTATTGAGTCTATTAAATATATGATAACTGATATAAATTATTGAGGTAGTTCATATATATTATGTAGTGATTTTATTGGATGTAGCTGAGTGAAAATGTATGAAACAATTTAATATACCAGGACCTATCTAGTATACATGTGATAAATTATATTATGAATTAATAACTTAGTAAAATTACTATATACAGTAATTTACCATATACTAAAGTTATATAAATCACTATAGTATTATACTTTATGTCTCAGTATGTAGTGATTTTCAGTTTATATGCTTGTATGCACCTAAGAATATCTCCCACTATGCTATATTTGATGTATGATGGTGACAACATAATGCAATGACTTGTAATTATAGGCAGTGATTTATAATTAAGTGCAGCATCTACCTACATTTTGTTTGTTGTTAATTTCTTAAATTAGTGATGATATTTTTTATATATTTCATTTTACTATTCTTTTCGACTACTAAGTGCTAAAGTTTGTACACTTCTACTAAACTGCTCATTTCTATTGATATCATAGGTGCATTCATGTATTTGATTTACTACATAATTATTCTACTAGGTGATGGTATTTACCATACAATTAAATTTGGTTAAAATTCCTAGTCAAACTTAATAAGGTGTCTCTTCTAGAATATGTACTTAACAATCCTAATGAAACCATTGAACTCTCACTATGTTTTTTCCTCCTCCAAGGCATTAAGTACATATCTTGAAATCCTAAAAATATAAATTTCCATCCTTGCATGTCATTTCACTTCTATATGGATGTCTGACAAGAGAACATAGGGTGCATCCTTTTTAGGATCTAGCTTAAAATTGGAAGTATTCTTTATTTACTTATAAATAAGTTAATGTTGGGGTGATTTAGAATGGTAACCAACAATTTATAGTAACGTAAAAATGAATTTGTTTATGTATAAGAACATTTTAAATAGTGAAATATATATATTTATAATGGGATGTGTGTTTATATTATAAATCTACCTGAATTATAAGTCAATATGATATGGGATTTTGTGCAAGGTAGGATATCTATCCTAATTTTAAATAAATAAAGTCAAATATAATGAAATAGAATACATAGAATAGACTGATAGTTAGTCATTGGGTTCAAGAATTAATGTGACATTTATGATTTATACTAAACTAAGTTTAGGAAGAATAATTACCTGAATAAACTGCATGAGAGTTTGATGAGGTTTTAACATAATAAGGATATAGATAGTCTATTGATGATAGTACCTGATTATTAACAATACAAAATTTCAATATCTTATAGTTGATTATTAATATATTCTATTAAAATATTGTTAAATACTCATAAAACCCTTAGTTAGAGTTATAAATGACTGTAGGGGTTCCTATGTAGTATTTATTATTTTTAGGACATATGTTCAGCACCTCCTATGGGTAGTTTAATTTATATAGGTGTATATATACATATACTATGTATCGATGTGTGTCCATAAATCTATTAATTATTATAACTAATTCAGGGACTTTGAAGGAGTAAGACACCTACTACATGTATACCCATCTCCCTAAAACATAATAAAATTTTTGAAGGATAATTATAGTGTAGAATCCCTTATATTTTAAAGATTGTCAATATGCTTCATGAGTAGGTAAGTTTTAAGGATAAATGAAACCATGGGGAGTTCTTGATTAAGAGATATAAATAAACATTGGTATTATAATTACATCTCATTTGAGTATTACATATGGTTTATTTTATGATGTATAAGTACTCATATGTATATATTATACCTATGGTAAATAGATGGTTAGAATCGGTCATAAAGTGTTTGAGGGACCAAAACTATAACCATGTGAAAATAGTCTCTTAGGAAAGGAATTAAATTATTTAAATTAAGATTACAAAATAACATAGCTATGAGTTATTTGACTCTTTTAGAATAGCATGACTAAATTATTGAAATATATTTGCATACAGTAATGAATACTTGTGTGTAGTACATATTGTGAGTATATTATGTACAAGTGTTTAGACATATATAGCATATAATAGTGCATCATGATATATTCTATGAGTTGTGTTTCTTTTAGATGCTAGTCTGAAGTTTAAACATAGAGTACACATGGGTGGTACAAACCTATACTTATTGTATTATTATTTATGAATACGGATCATTTGTTTCTTTGAATCATAATTTTGGTTATGTGTAACTATGTATTTGTGAACTATGATAGTATGGGAAGTCATAGAGTAATAAAATATAAATGTTTGTTATACCCATATGGTAAATATTGTATTTGTTATGTCTAGACTCATGCCTACATTTGACTAATTAAATGTATGTGTGTTGGTTATTACTATAAATAATATGTTTTGTGATAGTTAGTAGGACTTTATGTATGTGTTCATAAAACCTTTAAGAAGGTAATGAATGCTATAATAGAGTTTTATGTGTTTTGTGGAACTGAGACTTGATTTGTAAAGTTTAGTTGCTTGAATAGAAGCTTATGTTTCCATGGATAATGACTACTTTATTATGATTGGTTGTGGTAATTAGTAATTATGTTTTATAAAACTAGATTATGGTAATATGGGTTATCATAGGGTGTAGTATGTTTGGAAACTAATTATGGTAATTGAAATCTACAATTAAATGTGTATTTTACTTGGGTGGTATAAACTATAGTCAATATTTCTAGTATGGGATAGACAATAATGTAAGATTCATTCATATATTTGACAGAATTATATGCTTTAATTACTGTTATGTTTAGCATGTTATGTGATATGATTGCTAGTAAGATGTAAATTATTTGAATATTTTGTTTATATTATGTTTAACCAATCTCGCATTGATGATACTAAGGAGTGAGATGGATTTCACTAGCTTATTGCATCACAATCCCATATGAAGGCAATATAATCAAGTGGTTTGTATGAATTCGGTTGATCTATAAATCACTATTATTTATTACTCTTAAAACTTTGGCCAAAGTATTTTTAGTGAGACATTATCATTTCGTGAGTATGATTTACATGTTTTTTTGATATCTTATAATAGAATAGGTTTTCTATGATACACTACATGTTTAGTTTTAGAAATAATATAGCACACACATACTTACTTGTCTCTCTAGATTCCTACATCATCACTATCTACTCATGTATGAATGGAGGGTCATTCCCTGATGGGATTAGTGCAGGGGATCATTGGTCCATAGTTGGTGTGGAAAAGTCCTCAGATGATGCTTTCCCTCCCCACAGTAGTACTACTATTGAGATGACACTTTAGATTGATATGTAAACTAGATAGTCTAGGGAACTCATGTTCCAAGGAGCCATGTATCTTATTTATTCACATTGTATTTATTATTGGAAAAATTATCATGAAAAATTATAATTACCTATTTACGGTGGATTGACATCAGTGGCTATTTAATTATACCAGTAGTGGTTGGCTATTGTTAATTACTTTCTATGATTGTATTATGATGCATTTTCATACATTGATAGTGTTCAATGATTGTTAGATGTCATGTGTTTATTTTTAGTTATCACACTTAGAGTATTTTGTATGATCACTACTTAGATTCTTGTGGTATAATCTGTTTATAGTGCATGTGTTTAATTTTTTTTTAAATCACATATTTCTAGCTATACCTTAGCAAGGTTGTTACAAATAATATATAAGATGCCTCAATATATAGAGGTCTTAATGTCTATATTAAGTAACCCACTAACTCTAAGGACTGGCTAAAAATAGAAACCCACTAACTATCCCTAGAAACTGATATTAAATTTTGCTCAACAACAATTACTAAATTATGCATTATTGGTGGAGGAAGAAGTTATAATTTACAACACTCCCCCTTAATTTATTCCACTAGCCATTACAATGTCCATAATTCCTAAACTTTGCCTCAATTGCTCAAAGTTCTCCTTAGCTAGTGCATTTATGAAATATCAACTAGAATTCTCCTTAGCCAAATAGCCTAACATGTTGTTATATTTACTAAAATATACTCATCTTATATTATGTAAAGAAATATAATGGGTTATTTCTTGGAATCCCATGAAATGGATCCCAGACCCATATGGAATAGATATCCTAATGTGATTATCATGTTATCTACACTACCTACATAATTGCTATCTGTATATCTAACTAAATAAAAATGACTTAATATAGTATAGAGGGTGCTATATTTCTTATTTATTAAATCGCTGAAAATTCTCTTTCTTGATTTCTAATATGTATCCTTAGGCATCTCCACGAATTTGTAAATCAAGATTATTGCATACATTATTTTAGGACTAGATGTTGTCAAGTACATTAGACTTCAAACCATGCTCTTGTATAAAGTTAGATTCAACTCATTGCTAAAATATTCCTTACTCAATTTTAGACCTATGGTTGTTGGTATTGGCACGGGATTACTATTCAACATTTTGAACTTATTCAAGTTTTATGAAGCATATTTGGACTGACAATTGAATATGCCATGATCCATCTATTGTACTTCTATACCAAGGAAGTACCCTCACAAAACTAAATCTGTCATTTTAAATTTATTTTTCATTGCTTCTTTGAACTCAATAATTAAAGGATCATCATTTCTTATAAAACTTAGATCATATACATATAACACAACAATCAAAATCTTACCATGGCTTACCTTGATTTAAAGTGTGGGCTCACTACTACTTTTGTTGAAGACATTGGCAGTAAAGTATGAATAAATTTTACTATGTTAATTCCTTGGTGCTTACTCAAGACCACAAATTTATTTATTGAGCCTATACAACTTATTTTCTTGTCATGGGAATTCATATCTAGGTTGTTGATCAACATAGGCTTATTATTTTATTAATCCAATTAGGAAAGCAGATTTCACATCCATTTGATATACCTTCCATTTGTGTTGGGTAGATAGTATTAAGATAACCCACATGGTTTCCATTATTACAACAAGATCATATCTCACAATAATATCTTCCAAGATGTTGTTTGTATCCATTAAAAACCAACCTTGCTTTATGCCTATCAATTTCCCCTTCTTATATGTTCTTGGTCTTATAGACCCATTTTACTTTGATTACTTGTTCATCCTAGGGCAAATCGGCTAACTCCAATGTTTTGTTTCTTTCAATTTTATCCATTTACTTATCTATGGTCTTACACCATTTCT
The DNA here is from genome assembly GCA_037957365.1 of Torreya grandis. Taxonomy (NCBI): domain Eukaryota; kingdom Viridiplantae; phylum Streptophyta; class Pinopsida; order Cupressales; family Taxaceae; genus Torreya; species Torreya grandis. The sequence continues at coordinate 3,986,786 of JARHVA010000886.1, read as the reverse complement.
TTTCTTTCACTGATTATTCAAAACATGTAGGAACTGTTATCCAATTTTGACCCCTTAGGTCAAAATAGGATCCCTATAGTCAAAAAGTTGAAAATTATGTGATATATGAGGTCCTAGTTGAGTCCAAAATACCTTATTAGCATTTATTAAGGTAATTTTGGAAAGATTAAGGTAAGGTCATATTTTAGTCACATGTTGGTTTAGGCTTGTCATGAAGAGATAAGTCATGGTAAAAATGTGTCATAGGTGATTATGGATTGATTAATTTTATTTTAGGTGTCAAACACCTTTTCAAAACATTGCCTAAATTTTTGTAAAGTTTGAAGACCATTTGTTAACTCTAAGCTATTGAACATGCATTAAAATGTAAATTTTGTCTAACTTTGATGTTTGTCAAAGTTAAAAAACTTAAAAATCCATAAATACACCTTAAAATAGATTAGATCAATTAATAAAATACCAAACCTATCAAATTGTTACATAAATTAAGTTTCTTGGAGTTCAATGCCACTTTAAAGAGTTAGAGGAAGTTATGCGAACATGTTTAAGTCATGTGCAAGATAAACTAGTTGAATATTGTCCTTTGGTATTTTACAAGTTATGTAAAATCATTGGAATAATTTTTGAGTTCAATAGTTGTAGACATATTATTCTCTCTCTCATCATTCCCTTTACAAGCTAGTGAAGGCCAACTTCAATTAGATGGTACAGGCCGTACAGGTAGAGTTAGGTGCTAAAATTTTGGGCTAATTTTGGGAACCCTATGGGATTCCAATTTTTGTAATTTATAATTTTATTTGTGATAATAACTTTATAAACAATAGCTAAGAGCCTAGACTACTTTTTGAGAACTTGAAACCCCATAGGTTGAGTTTCATGTAACTTCAATGTAAATTTTGAAATCATGGATGATTTAAAATAGAAAAATATTATAAATTTTTTATATATTCCCTAAAAACATTCACTCCTCATGGTGGCACGTGTGGAGGTCCTTTTGGAAAGAAATCTATCTTTGGTACATTGTCTCCAAGTGACTGGTCATGTTTCTATGTTTTTTAGATGGTCAAGTGCACTTGAATGGTTTTTCATAGTATTATAATATCTCCATAATCCATTAATTGTCTTCTATTAAATTTAATATTTCTTACAATATTGAATAGATAATCATATCTCCATTCACATTTACGGACTGTATATTTTGTGTGTTTGAATAACAGGTATTTTGATGAGTATGTACATTTTTAAAAATATTTGGATTTTTTTATTCATGATAAGTGTGTTTATATAATGGTGGTAGTAGTCCTCTAGTCTTAGCATCCATACATTTTCACTTTCTTAACTCTTAAAGCTCAAGATTGCAGACAATCACTTACCACCCGTATGTCTACAACTTTAATGGAAGATCATGATGTCAATTTCTTATAAAGGTTGTCTATGCCATTGAAAAATTGTCTCCCAAGTTTAAAAGAGATACGACCTATGTGGAGATCTCCCAGGAACCTAGGACCAAGAATTGATGATAAGATTGCTCTTATATATGCACTTACAGGACCCTGACTATGTTGACAATGAAAATTGAGTTGGAGATACCTTGAAAGGTCTATTGGAACCTAGAATGAAATGTGAGGAATAACCTTAATTTGGATCATTTCAATATAACCATGGTGTAGTGATAAAGTCCATTTCAATACTAAACATAGTCAACTATTCAAATTGATACCTACAACCAATTAGGTGAGGAAATAGGCCTTGAATAGTAAAGTGGATGAAAATTTGGAGATTCAGGGCATTGTCATGTCTCAAAACACCATCAAAAATATAAAAAATCCTTTAATAGGTTTGGAATGATTTTTTAAGATCTTTAAGGCCATAAACACAATTAGTTCTACCCTAATCCACTCTTACAGTCAGTTGAGAGTGAGTTTAGAGACATAGTAAGATTATGGGGTAAAAAACTTCAATATATTGATAAGTGTCTATGAAATATATCAAAAAAATTCTTATAATTGATTTAATTCTAACTTGATAAATCAATATCAACTTCAAGACTGTATACACAGTCAATTCTCTCGAAGCATCATCTACAGTCAACCTATTGGGGAAATTGGTCTCATACAGTAAATGTTGGGAGATTAGAACTTCAAGGTATTATGAGGGAGTCTCAAAATATAAATCACATAACATTTAAAGATTCATAGAAGACAATTGAGGTCATTAAATCTCTAACTACATGCTCAAACAAGTAGATGAACACCTACAACCAAACTATTGAAGGTTCTGCCTTAGATAGTGGTGTATGATGGAAACATGGAGTTCAAGGTAGGGAGAAGGTCTTAAAACATCATTCAAAAAAATTATATATAGAATTTTATAATTAAATGATAACTTTTGGATATTGGCCTAAAGACCTAAAAGGGCTAAAACATAGTCAAATTGCCTAAGTAAGAACCTACAATCACCTCCATGAAATTAGCTTTGAGATAGTAATGTTCCTATGATTTTAGAGTTTATAGGGTATTTATAGGTTTTTGAGGATATAAATCCTAATTTATGTAGCCATTAAGATTTTTTTTTTTTTTTTGTTTCAAGGAACTCTACCAAGCTTAGTCAAAGCTCTTAAAAGTATAATTTATAACCCACAATTTTAAGACTATCTTGAGATAGTAGGGTTGATGAGAACACATGGTTAAAAAGGTTTAAGAATATGATCATTTAATAAATTTAAAGACATAAAATTGAATATATTTCAATGTTTCCAAAGAGACTCCAAGTAGAGTTTGAAGATAGGGGAACTAAATAGGAGTCATAAGCATGAAACAAGCATATACACAGTCCTACCTAGATTAGTTTAATGGTTTGCTTAGGAGAGTAGATATTTTAAGGAGAGATTGATATGTTTAATATTATTTAGAAATTATGACATTAATATGGCAATAACATCATATTTAAACAAAGTAAAACATAGTCATGAACTTTCCTGATTCAAGTAGTCTATTTCACACACAGTCCTATATAGGTAGACCTTGAAGAGATGCCAAGTAAAGTAAGCATATTTTTAAATGAGAATTTATAACTCTTTCTAAGATGTTAATATTAATTAAATATTCTTTTATGATATTACATACCTATTGATAGAGAGTAAATGGAAGAATATATTGAAGTAGGGTATGGTAGATGATTTGGCCAAAGAACCCTAAGTCTGATAACATTAAGATGTGGAGGGACTTGACAAATGATGGTGATAAAATAAAAAAAATTATAGGTATAGGTGGACATATCAGACCCCATTGAGGTCATTGGAGACCAAAAACAACTCAAACAACCACCTATAGAATGTAATTCTCTTTGAGACCCCTAGAATGTCTTATTTCCACCCAAGAGGCTAGTTTATTTTCCTTGGTACAATCAAGAGTATTTTCATGGGACATTGTTCTCATAGGGAAAATTTTCCACCATAATTTAATTAATTTTTTTGTATTTGGTAGGAGGATTCATAGGTCCAACTTTGTGAATCATCGTTAAGAGTTCAAAGTACTTTCAAGCTGCAAGGAGATCTATAATGACTAGTTTATAGAGATGGACCTCAAAAGCACATTTTATGACATATTTCTCTCCTTAAACCTATTTTATGTTTTTTAATACTACAAATATTTTTTTCACATGTACCACACTTGTATGGACTATTGTATGGACTACCCATAATACCTTATTTTTGCATGTTTTTTATGTTTTACAAGTGTTCCAAAAAAGGGGAGAGATTCCAAATAATGGGATGAGGTCAATTGGAACTATTAATAAATATTAAAATCAAAAAATCTTATTAGTAACCCCTATAAGTGACTAAACCAACTCAATTTTTCAAGGCAATCCAAACAGGGTTGTGAATGGCTTATTTTTCGACCATTTTATGCTTTGGTTATAAGCACAATGTTATAAAATCACAAAATTTAAATTAAGGTTTGTATTGGAATGGGTAAATTTAATCACACACTTCCCATATGTTTCACAAGTGCAAAATAATTTTAGAGCCAAAATCTACTTTCTAGACCGAGAGGCCTAATTAGGCATGATTGGGAGAGAGAAAGGGTAGAAAAGTAAACTTCCACTTAGAATATTCTCATGAAATTTGGTATATAAATATAATAGGATATATAGTCATATAATATCCATTTATTTTTTAAATATCATCTGTACAACTACCATACAAGAAGAAAAATAGGAAAAAAAGACTATAAGGAATGAAACCTAATTGGGTCTTTTGGTAGAGAGCGACCTATTAGGGATAGTTTATTGATTCAAAATGGATTTTTTTAGGCCCAATATGGTATTAATAATACATAAATGAATTTTTTATTATATAAACTAATTAAAACTAAGCTTTGACACTTGTGTGCAAAATAGGCCTAAAGAGATGATAAGCATTCTAGACACCTTACAAGAAAAAGAGGTAATGTGTTAAAGAGAACCTACTGGAGTCAGTTGAAAGGTGTCAAAAGTAGAGAAAAAATGTAGTATAAATTTACATAACCACCAATAAGTCCACTTTACCTTCAAAATTTCAATAAGAAAGAGAGTTTTAAGAAATTATGTGGTTGTTTCTCTATTACAGGTTGTAGTTGGTGTCATCAGGGGTATGTTGTGGATTTTTAAGTGGAATTATTATTCCCTCTTATCCTTATAATTACTCACCCATATATAAAGCATTGATATAATAGGTTCATTCTAGGATGTTTGTATGTTCATGTTGTCTTGTAGGTCTTAATGTATTGTGTAATGTGTGGTAGTGTTAAACAAAGATTGTTGCATCACCATTGTAGTTAGGTTTATTTCATGTTATTTATTCAATTTTAAAAAAAAGTAAGGTATAGAGTAGTGAAAGTGATCCTAAGTGATTTATCAAAGGGAGCTAGCTCTTCAACCTAGACCTTGACCCCTATTATAGATAGCCCATAGGTCTAGGGGTAATCCCATGTTTAACCAAAATTAGAGAGGTCTGAACAACCTCCTCTAAGGGTGAAAATTTTGGTTATAATAGTTCTGCTACACTTAGTGGGACTAAGTTCCAAAAGAGTAAAAGAAAATTTTGGTGTGTCCTTCTACCTATCCACTTTTAGAATCATTCAATAAAATACCAATGGTGACTCTGAATGCAATCAACTAGTTATAAGTAGCCCAGGTACTTATTGTAAAAGAATTTTCTAAAAAAATTGTATTTCAGTTGAATAATGGATTTTATATGGCTGGATATGAAGATATACTCTACTATGCACCTCCCTACCAACCTTTTCATGACCCATATTATGTTCCTCAATAGATTTATCAATATTTTTATCAACCCTATAAGCCATGGTAGCTCTATGGTCAGCCTATTCCTTCTCTATATGATTGTGATGTTATTGAGTAGCCTTATGAAGAAGCTTATGAAGAAGCCTATTAATAATTATATCAATAAGATGTGATTAAGACCCTTAAAGAATAAGTTCAAGCTCTTAAGAGGCACATTCTTGGAGTCAATCTTCCTCAAACTATACCTATCCCTCCTCAAGAGTCCTTTTGTGTTCCATATCATTTTTTTCATGTCCGTTACCCTCATGAAATCATTTACTATCCTTAAGAGAGCCTCCAAGAGAGCCTAATAGTTTTGAAACTCTAACTTGGAACCAAGTAGTGAAGTCTTGGGGAAATAAATATGGAGTGAGGACCAAGAAGTTGATTTCAAGAAAGAAAACCTTGTGTTTATTCAAGCCTCATTGCCATATCCCCAAGAACATATAGCTTTTCCATCTTCCAGGTCTATCCAAGAAGAGTTTCAATGTCAAAAACAAGCCTTAGTTGAGAAGGTAGGAGATAGAGTTACAATTTTTGAAGAGCCTCAAGAGGGCTATGAGAAAGGTGAGTTGATTATTGAATAAAATGAAAGGACTATATCCTAATTGAACCTTCTCCCTCTCCAATAATTCTTTCAAGAGTCTCTAAATTTCAAGATTAATACCTCCATCCCTATGCCCATTAATGAGCCTTCCATCACACCTCATACTCCCTCTCCAATCTATTAACTTGTTCACAACCCTCCCACCTCATCCCTTATTTAAGGAGAACCCATCCTATGGGAGATTAGTAAAGAAGAGTAAGATCAAGTTGTAGCTGGTCAAGAAGATAACTAAAGTGCTTATGATGAAGAATTGATTATAGGACCCCCCTTGGTGAAGACAAGCACAAGTCAACCTTCTTGAGTGGAAAAAGAGAAGATATAAACCATGTTTTATCTGTTCACAAAGAACTTGATCAAAGTATGGAAGATAAGGAGTTTTAAAACAACATTACATCAACTGAGTTGGTTGAGACTTATTTGTATAATCAAGATCTTGAATCTAAAAACATAATAGAATAAGAAGCTACTAATGACTCCATGAAACAAGATGACATGTGGAAAATATTTAATGAGATATGTGGATAATTTGAGGCCTTTCGAAATCCTACACTTCTTTCTACTCAAGTTGAAGATATTATTAAAGATACTTTACTTCTTGAAGGATAACATGACAATATTCAAAACACCAAGATAGAGGTTGCCCCTATAATCCAAGAAGCGATCATTACTAAGACAAACACAAACATCAATAAAGTTCATGAGAATGTTGTTCAAGTGTAAGAAGAGTTAACTTTTATAGGTGCTATGTTTGAAATTTCCTCATTGAATTTAAAGACACACCAAAGATATTGGCAAGCATAAAGGAGTTGAGGACATCAAAACCAAAGTTCAAAAGGCAACTTAATTTATGCACTCATTCGTCTCATAGATCAAAGGATGGTGTAATTTTCCCTTTTGATCTAGGAGGAGAAAACTTCTTTCAAGTTAGTTTGTATATAGTTTAGTTTGCTTAAGGTCTTGTTGTGTTCCCTAAGTGCTTGTTTGCACATGTGTGTGTCTTTCTTTGCTTTTGTGTGTGTTTATTTATTATATATGTTATTGAGGTAATCAAGTTATCTTTTTGGTCAAGTTTCAAAGTTTTATCTTGTTGTCTTAGAGTGAAATTGACTCCATATCCCAATGAAAGGACAAGGCTACTGGTCTAGTCAGCATAACAGGCATGATACCCATATGAGTCACCAATTTGTTATCCAATTTTAACCCCTAGGTCAAAATAGGATCCCTATAATAAAAAACTTGAAAACTATGTGATATAAAAGGTCCTATTTGAGTCCAAAATGCCTTATTAGAATTTATTAAGGTAATTTTGAAAAGATTAAGGTAAGAACATATTTTGGTCACATAGTCATTTAGGCTTGTCATGAGGAGATAGGTCATGGTCAAAATGTATCATAGGTAGGGTTGATTAATGTTATTTTATGTGTCAAGCACCTTTTCACAACATTTCTTGAAGTTTTGTAAAGTTTTAAGACCATGCATTAAAATGTGATTTTTGACTAACTTTCATGTTTGTAAATGCTTACAAACTTAAAAATTCATACAAAACACCTTCCAAAGAGATTGGAGAAGTTACTCAACTACCACACCTTTAAACTTGTCAGATAAAGTAAATTTATTAGAGTTAAACCTCAGTTTGAAGAGTTAGAGGAATTTGTATGGACATGTTGAATTCATGTGCAAGAGAAAATAGTTTTAGAGTTTCCTTTGTTATTATAAAGGTTAGGAAAAATCATTGGAAGAAGTTTGGAGTTCAACAGTTGTAGACATCTTATTCTCTCTCATCATTCCCTTAATAATCTAGTGAAGGCCAACTTCAAGCAGTGGTACATGTTGTACAAGTAGAGTTAGGAGTTGAAATTTTGTCCCATGTTTGGGACCCATATGGGAATCCATTTTAGGGCATTGATAATTGGATTTGTGATATTATCTTTATGAACAATCGCTAAGAGACAAGACTACATTTTGAGAATTCAAAACCCCACAGGATAACTTTGGATTAACTTCAGTGCAAATTGTGAAATCATGGCTACTTGAAACTAGATAAAAAAATCTTATCAGATGTATATAAATTCCTTAAAAAAATTAATTCCTCATAGGGGCATGTGTGGAGGTCCTTTTGGCAAGCAATTTATCTTTGGTGCATTGTCTTCAAGTGATTGGTCATGTTTCCATGTTTCTGAGTTTTCCAAGTGATCAAGTATATTTGAATGGTTTTTTATAGTCTTATAATATCTCCATAATACATTCATGGTCTTCTATTCAATTGAATATTTTGTACAAGTTTGAATAGATAGTCATAGATCCTTTCACATTTATGGACTGTGTATTATGTGTCTACATAATAGGTCTTTTGATGAGTTTGTAGATTTTTTTAGAAGATTGGGAGTTGTTTTATTCATGATAAGTGTGTTGATATAATTATGTTATTAGTCATATAGTATTATCATATATAATTTTTCACTTTCTTAACTCCTAAAGCTCAAGATTGCAGATAGTCACTTACCACCTATATGTCTGCACGCTTAATAGAAGATCATGATGTCAATGTCTTAGAAATTTTATCTATGCCATATAAAAATTGTGGTGTTTCTATTTTAAAAGAGATATGAACTAGGTGAAGATCTCATAGGCACCTAGTATCAAGATTTGATGACATGATTTCTCTCATATATGCACTTACATGACCCTGATTGTGTTGAAAATGAAAAATAAGTTAGAGATACATTCAAGTCACCATTTGAACCTATAATTAAATTTTAGGGATTATAATTTATTTTCATCACTTCAATATAACCATGGTGTAGTGATAAAGGAAATTTCAAGACTAAACATAGTTAATTATTCAAATTACTACCTACAACCAACTAGGTGAGGAAATAGGCCTAAAATAGTAAAGTGGATGAAATTTGGACATTCATGGCATTGAAATGTATAAAAACACAATAAAAAATAAAATATAAGACTTAGATAGGTTTGTATTGATTTTTGAAGATCTTTAAGGCCATAAATAAAGTCAGTTCTTCCCTAATCTACTCCTATAGTCAGTTGAGAATGAGTCTTGAGACATAGTAAGATGGTGGGGTAAAGAAATTAAAGATACTAATAAGTGTATAATAAATATATAAATAACATAAAACAAGATTATTTGAAAGGATTGAAGTCTAATTTTAGAAATCAAGATCAACTTCAAGACCATATACATAGTCAACCTCTCAAAGAATCATCTACAGTTAGCCTATTGGGGAAATTGGTCTCATACAGTGAATGTTAGAAGATTGGAACTTCAAGGTATTCTAAGGGAGTATCAAACCATTAATTACATAAAATTGGGAGATTCATATAATATAATTGAGGTCATGAAATCCCTAACTACATGCTCAAATAGGCAAACAAACACCTACATCCAACTTACTGAAGGTTCTACCTTAGATAATGGTATTTGATGGAAACATGGAATTCAAGGCAAGGATAAGGTTTTTAAACATCATCCAATAATTTTATCGAGAGAAATTTATAATAAAATTATAATTTTATAGATGGGCCTAAAGACCTAAAAGGGCTAAAACATAGTCAAACTACCTAAGTAAGCACCTATAGACATCTCCATGAAATTAGCTTTACAACAATAATGTTCTTATGATTTTGGATTTTATAGGGTATTTATAGGTGTATGAGGATATCAATCATGATGGATAGATCCATTTATAATGATTATTTTTTGTTTTGGTTTCAAGTAACTCCACTAATCTCAATCTAAGCTCTCAAAAGGACCATCTATAGCCCACAATCTTAAGACTATATTGAGATAGCAGGGTTGATGAGAACATGGGGTTTTAAAGGTTTGAAAATATGATAATTTAATAAATTTCATGACACAAATTTTAATATATTTCAACTTTTTAAAATAAACTCCAAGCAGAGTTTGAAGACAGGGGGACTAAACTAGAGTCATTTGCATGAAACAAGCATATACACAGTCCTGCCTAGATTAGTGTAATGGTTTGCTTAAGAGAGTAGAGATCTAAGGGAAAGAGTGGTATGTTTAATATTATTTATAAAAAATGACATTACTTTTCCAATAATATTAGATTTAAATAAAGAGAAACATAGTCATGAACTTTCCTAGTTCAAGCAATCTATTTCACATGCAATCCTATATAAGAAAACCTTACGGAAATGCCAAGTGAAGTAATTAGAGGTTGAATGAAAATTTATAAATAGTAAAAAGATGGTAATATTCATATACAAACCTTATATTAGAGTACAAACCTCTTGACAGAGAGTAAATGGAATAATACAGTGAATTAGGGTATGGTAGATGGTCTGGCCTAAGAACCCTAAGTCTGAGAACATTGAGATGTGGAGAGACTTGATGAATGATGGTGATAAAATAGACATTTTTATAGATATATTTGGATACCTCAGACCTCATTGAGCTCATTTGAGACCAAAACAAACTCAAATAACCACCTACAGAATGCAATTCTCTCTTAAAGCCACAAAATGCCTTGTTTCCCCCTGAGAAGCTAGTTTTTTTTGCTTGGTATGATCAAGAGGTTTTTCATGGTACAATAAGATCCTAGTGAAAATTTTCCACCCTAATGTACTTCTATTTTTTATAATTTTTTGGAGGATTCATACATCTAACTTTTTGAATCATCATTAAGAGTTTAAAGTACTTTCAAGTTGCCTAGGAGAGCCATAATGACCAGTTTGTAGAGATTGACCTCAAAATCACATTTGATGACATATTTTATACTTAAAAATATTATATTTTATTTATTACTCTAATTAGGTTCTTCACATGTACTTCACTTGTATGAACTACTATGCAAACTACTGAGAACACCCTATTTTTGCATTTTTTTATGTTTTGAAGGTGTTCTAAGAAGGGTAGAGCTTAAAAATAATGGGATGAAGTTAATTGGGAATTTTCCTAACTTTCAAAATCAAAAAAAAATCTTATTAACCTATGTAAGTGACTAAACCAACTCCATTTTGTAAGGCAGTCCAAATGAGCTTATGAAGGGCTTATTTTTGGGCCATTTCATGGTTTGGCTATAAGCACAATGTTCTAAAATCCAAAACTTCACATGGGTTTTTTTATTATAATGGTTAAATTTAATCTCACACTTATCAAATGTTTCACAAGTACAAGTGGGGTTTAGAGCCAAATTTTACTTTTTAGACCTAGAAGCCTAATTAAGAGAGAGACATGGCAAAAAAGTAGACTTCTACTTGGATTCATCTCCTGAAATTTGTTATGTAATTTAAGAGGATATATTTTCCTATAATATATATTTATTTTGTCAATATAGTTCATAAAACTCCCACACAAGGAGGAAAATAGGATAAAATCTACAAGGAGTGAGACCTAATTAGGGCTTTTGGTAGAGAGTGACCTATTGGGCATATTTTGATGTTTCAAAATGGATTTTTTAGGTCAAATATGGTATAAATAGGCTATACATAAATTTTGGATGAGATATAGTAACTAAAACCAAGTTTTGACACCTGTGTGCAAAATAGGACTAAGGAGATGAAGAGCCTTCTAGACACCTTATAAGAGAAAAAGGTGATGTTTTAAAGAGAACCTATTGGATAAAGTTGAAAGGTGTAAAGGTATTATAAAAACATGTATTATAAACTGATATAACTACCAATAATTCCACTTATCCTTTAACATGTCAAGAATAAAGAGAGTTTCAAGATGTTAGTCAAGGTGTCAAGCATACATTTAGACCTCCCACCCCACTTGGAGAGATGGAGAATATGAAGAGAATATACACATGGATTTGTAAGTACATTATGATAGTTCCATAACTTATCTTCTTTTTATAATTTACATGACACTTTTCTACCTTCTCTTTCTTGCACATTTCTTCTCTTCTCCTTCACTTTCTCTATATATTGAACCACTTTAGCTTGAAAATGTATCCTCCACCTGGGAATGATGAATCCCTACTAGTTTTTTATAACTATGATCAATAAAACAATTTATTTTTACCTCATTCTATTGTTACATATAGTTATCAATCTATAAATGGCTGATCTTATCAAGTGTAGATGTATATCACCTTGTTTGTGTCTTATTTATCTTGCCTCACATGGTTGTTTCTCTATTTCAAGTTATAGTTGGTGTCATCACGGGTCTCATGTGGGATTTGAATTGGAATTATTATTACCTATTATCCTTAAAATTACTTAACCTTATATAAAGTATTGATGTAATAAGTTCATTCTAGGATGTGTGTATGTTCATGTTGTCTTATAAGGCTTAGTGTATTGTGCAATGTGTGGTAGTAGTCAACAAATCTTGGTGCATCACCATTTTAGTTAGGTTTATTTCATGTTATTTCTTCCCTTTTCCAAAAAATAAATTGATATAGTAGTGAAAGTGAGCCTAAGAGATTCATCAAAGGGAGTTATCCCTTTAACCTAGAGGTTTACCCCTATTATAGACAACTCACAGGTCTAGGGGTAATCCCATGTTTAACCAAATTTGGAGAGGTCTTAATAACATCCTCCAAGGGTGAAAATTTTGGTTATAATAGGAAAATAATGAAAAAAAAATTAAATTAATATTTTCATTAAGATCATCATATCTTGTATTATTCTAAATCTCTCTCAAGATCCTTGTTTTTCTAGGCATTAAAAAAGTGAGAGTTGGATCTGAACTACTACTGGAGTTACTTAACTGAGGAATATGTTATGAATTTGATGAGATGGAGGTTTAACATGTTTATATATGATTATTTTACCTATATTATATTCCTTTCCATATTCTATATCATCCATGGGTACCATTATCGAGATACTTGAGGCAGTGTCAATAGTACCATCCCATGATTCATTCTCAATAAAGCCAACATCCCTACTAATCAAAATCTTCTTTGTAATAGGGTTGTATAGTCTATATTATTTTGTGTCTTCACTATCCAATTAAGATAAATTTTTCTCCTTCATTATCAAATTTCTACCTCTTTTCCTTTGGCACATGTGCATATGCCACACACCCAAATATTTTTAGGTGTTCAATGTTATAATTTTTATTTTTAGATGCTTCTTGTGGAGTCTTATTTTGAATAGCCTTTGAGGGACACCTATTTAATAATTATACTATTTTTTTTATATCTTCACCCCAAAATTATTTTTAAAGTCCTTTGACTTTCAACATGCTTATAGCCATCTCCTAGATGGTCCTAATCTTTCTTTACACCACTCCATTTTATTCTGGAGTGTATCTTGTTGTGAACTAGTTTTTAATGCCTTCACTATTATAAAATATATATAAATTATTTAGATACATACTCTCCACCTCTATCTGATCTAAGGATCTTGATGGAGTATCTAGTTTGTTTCTCAACCAATGCCTTGAATCACTTTAATTTATCGAAAGTCTATGATTTATTATTTAATAAATAAACCTAGGTCATCTTGGTGTAGTCAAAAATAAAGTTCAAGAAATGTACATTCTTAGATTGGGTGAGAGTCACACAAATTTAAGTGTACCAATACTAATGGTGATTTTTCCCTCCTATACATCCTTGATTGAAAGGTGTGCATATGTTTTTTCCTAAGATACATGCCTCACATTTTATTTTAGGTTCTACTATTCTTGGTAGACCTCCAACCATATTCCTCTTAAATAAAATATATATTCAAAAATAAAGAAACAACCCCAAAACAAATTTGGAATTGTATGTCATAATACATTTGGATGCATGTTGGACCCAATTACCTCACTTGCTAATAGACATGATAAATTTTCAGCGTACTCATGTACGTTCAATTGGAATCAAAGGAGGTGAACTAAGGTAATTATCTATAGGTAAATACATATAAAATGTGTTATGGGGAAGTGTGTTACTTTAATAGATATTTTTTGGGGTTTGGTGTGTATTAGTGTATGCATACATCGATAGGACCCAATCACCATATATGGCATTTGTACTTCCACATAAGACTATTTATAGGTCCTTAACCTTAGGTAAATACCTCACTTTCTTCAATAGACTTAAATCCCACTTTAAGGATGGTTAAGCTAAAGGATTAGTTTACATTAAAATTATAGGTTACCAACCTTATATTTAAACATAATTTAGATGAGTAAACATAATCATCAACCAAAAATCAATTCATCACATGCATATTTATAATCATTCATGCAATAGGAAATATTATTTCATAAAGATACAATAGATTTAAAACTCAAAGTTTCATAGTGATACCAGTCGAGGTCATAAACCCTTTACAAATTTTAAGGTCACTATACCACTATTTAAATAAATCATACATCATTTATTTACTAATATGGATGCCATTATTTAGAATAATAATTAATGATATAGTTATGAGCAGCATCATTATCCTACAGGCAGTCTAAAAATGAATTCATATAACCATTATATTGGCATAGCCAATGTGACATTATGAAACGAGAGAGATTAAGAAATTATTTAGCTAAGGTTTTTAATCAATTAGACCTTAATTATTTGAATATTTCAAGAGAGGAAAACTATGTATTCATTTAATAGTTAAGTCATTTTCAAATAACTATATAAGAAAGGAATCAATTCTTTTGACACAAAGTTCCATTATTATCTAAGGTAATGTATACCTAATAAACCATCTCATTTTGGAATTAAGCTTATATGTAAATAAACTAGAAGAGAGTAGTAAGTGATTCAAAATAATATAATACAACACAATCATAAGTAACTGGAATATAGCTGAGTTCCAAGTTGAGTGGAACCCAAATAAAATGTTATACTTAAGGAACTCTTATAATTTTTCTATTGGGAAAATGAGGGGCAGAAAGGAAAGTAAGTTTAGCTATTAGGAGGGAAAGTGAAAGCTCAAACAATCTAAGTAAAATAAATCAGCTATCATGGAGGTTTTAGTTATATAATTATGCAACATCAAATGAAGTAGAGACATTATATAACTTATTCATTTCTTTATGGTGATGTTATCTTTAATTAATTAATTTAAGATCTTTCAACTTACTTTGTTACACAATTATTCTATGCATAAATATTACGCATTCTTACAAAACATTCTAATTAAGTAAAAGGGTCAAATTAACTTTCAATTCATTTCATATTTAATGTAAAGATGGGAGTAATAATTTTTGGATCTGATAAATGCAGCATACATACCTTGCATGTAACCAGATATGTCTAAAATAAGAGTTAGAAAGAAGGATTCTGGTTTGTTTCTATGTATACCAACGACCAGTGATTTGAATAGATTATACATAGTTAAAAATGACTAAAAGTTTCATATACATGAATCTATGTAATTAGATTCACCATATAAAATGTGATAAATCAGAAGTAACCATTAAGATTTTTTCCATACTTAAATTAAGACTATGTATTGATGAATCAAACAACATAGTATATGACTATATAATTCTAATCAATATTATTTTGGCATGGGAATAAGAATCTCAATATTCAAATCAAATTTACATGATATGTGGCTAAGAAATCTATCATAATTATATAAGTAATTTCTACTTCGGATAATATCTATAGATCAATTTGAATATCTAGGTTATCTATTTAAATCAAGGAATCAATGTTATAATGATTATATAGATTAACCACATCCAAGAATTTATAATAATCCAACTTGATCATAAATGAATATCAAAAGAGTAATTCAACAAATTATAATATTAATGGATTACTTCCTCAACATAAAAAGAGTCAAATTGAAAGACTAATAATTTAATATACTTGAAGTATATTACCTTATTCAACATATATCCATTTAGACTTCTTACCCTTCAAGCATTATTCAACTTTTATTTAAATTTTGCATCCCATTATTACCATAAGTTAGAATTAACATAATTATCCCATAATAACTAAAACACCTACCATCTAACTCAAGTATCAATACTGGAATAGACTAAGTAAATAAACATAATTACATAATTAAATTATTATTAGCTTACTTCACGCATATGTAGTATTCCTAGAACATGGAGCAAGAAGTGAATGAGCTGATCAAGCCCTCCCAACCAACCCTATTATCTCAACCATAAGTTCCTCTCACCACCCCAACCATAATTAGGATGGTGGTTTTGGTAACTAAGAACATGAAGGGAAATATGATCAATTGGATTTTTAACTAAAAGATGTCTCAAAAATAAAATAATATAAGACAACTATACCATTTCGAGACAAGATGGGAATAATTAATCTATCAATAATATAGATCAGAAGTAACAATGTATAATCATGGATGTTAAATGATATAGAATGGATTAAAATTAATCCATTATATAGTCTTCAAGTTAACCACCTTGGATCCCCATCCAATTTATGGTTAGTCTTAACCGTCCCAACTACCAATATATATGTACCCATTTATTTTAATCATTTGGGTCTAGTCTAATAGTGGTAACCAAATAATAAATAACTAATAAATGAACCACATAACATATAAATAAGTCACTTAATTTATTCACACTAGAATAATAATTCAAATCAGAACATAATAGTTCCAAAGTTTATGATCTCAACATAATTCAAACATTTTATAAAAGAGAATGAAAACTCCTTCAGACTCTTAGGTCTAGTAGAATATAACCATACATATTCAATCCATCCTAATATATGCAAGTAAATAAGTCTTGCACAAGATCTAATTACACAATACTAACAAACTTAAACATGCCTTTAAAAGCAACATGCCCAAATAAATAAAACACAATCAAAGTTTAATTCCAAAAAAAAATTTGCCTTGTGCCTTAAATAATCACATTAAACATTAACCATAGTCAAAGTTTCAATCACCAAAAATTATAATCATGACACAGTGATATGGATTATAGGCAAGATACCAAAGAAACCCCATCAAAGTTTAAGACCATGAAAAAAATCACATATTCAAGAGCTTCGATACAAGACATAGTCATAAAACCCAATCATTTAAAAATTAAGACATAATGATCAAATGTAGTTGCCAATAACAAAATATATCTTGAAATTTAAATCCATGACATTTATATACACATAGTTAATGTATATATTTGTTTCAAATCTTAACACTACGATGGTCCAAGATTCTCACTGGTTCCAACTGGATCTTTTCCTCTTCTCTGACCTATAAATGAGTCCAATCTAAAATATGAGATGGATTACGTATATACTTTATTATCAAAGAAATATGAAATACATCATGAATCCTTGATAGAGAACGAAGAAGAGCTAGTTGATAAGTAATAGGACTAATCTTTTCCATAATGTCAAAAGGCCCAACAAATCATGGAGATAACTTGGAAGCTTTGTCAAACTTTATAGAACTTTTTTTCAATCTAACATGTAGAAATAATTTGTCCCCCATGCTAAAATGTAGAGTTATCTTTTGATCATCATCACTCTTTTGCCAATCTGAAGTTATTTATAAATTCTACCTTATTAGTTCCATTTTCCTATCATATTCTAGTATCAAATTAGGTCTAGTAAGAGCTCTATTTTTTAAGCTATCCCAACCAACTAGAGTTCTAAATTTATGCCTATATAAAGATTAAAATGGAGCCATATTTATTTTAAAATGGTATGAATTATTGTATGTGAATTAAACTAAATGGAGATAATCTTCTTGTTTAGTTTGTTGATCCATAATGTACATGTGCATCATATCTTCAACCACTTGGTTGTTCTTTTCTATTTTTCCATTTTTTTAGATGATATGAAGAACTAAAATTTAGCCTTGTTTCAAAGGTTACAGTCAATGTACGCCAAAATCTTGAAGTGATTAACTTGTCATAGTCTAAAATAATCACTTCAAGTATACCATGAAGTCTAACCACTTCTTTTACTAAATGTTTTGCAAACATAAGTGTCATCCATTAAGTTTCTATCAATGAAGTGGTCAATTTTAGTGGCCTTATCAATCACCACAAGGATTGTATCATGCTTACTACATTATTTTGGTAGCCCCATAATAAATTTAAGTGAGATTACAACCCACTTATCCCTTGGAATATCATAAGGATACAATAGTCCTCTTAGATGGCAATGATCAACTTTAACCTGTTTACATTCCAAGAATTTTACTATAAAATTAGGGACATCATGCTTCATTCCAAACCAAAAATAGAGCCTCTTCAGCTTATGCATCATCTTTGTGACCCCTAGATGAGCATAATTTAGTGTTGTAGACATTTATTTAAGCACAAAATTTCTCAATTTACCCAAATTGAGTACATAAATTCTACCTTTATGCCTTATAATGTCATCTATTGCAATAGAAAATTTAGAAAATCTTTTTACTATGGGCTCATCAACCAAAATTGCTTTTACATCATGTTATAATTCATCAGCAAATTGTTATTCTAATATAAAACTTCTAAAATTTCATTGTAACACTGATAAGGTAGAAAGGTATGTGTATCTACTAAGTGCATCAGCCACATGATTCTCATTTCCCTTCACATATGATATGTCCATGTCAAAATTGCTCAAAATTTCTAGCCACCTGCACTGGCATGCATTTAAATAATCTTGAAAAAATAGATACTAAAGACTATGATGATCATATTTCACCTTAAAAGGCTTTCCCAATAAGGAATGTTTCCATTGTTTGAGTATGTGAACAATGACAACAAGCTACATGTCATGTGTAGGATATTTATTTTCATGATCCTTCAATTTCTTTGACTCGTAAGCCACAATTCTATATTCTTGGGTTAAGATGCCTCCATAACCTTCCTTAGAAGCATTAACCCAAACTTCAAAGTTTCGATTTGGGTCTGAAATGATAATAATAGGTGTTGTTATAAGTAGCACTTTTAGCTTGTTAAACGCTTCCTCACACTGAGGGGTCTACACAAATTTCTTTCCTTTACACTGTAAAGAGGTAATGGGATAGGCCACACTAAAAATGTTTTCAACAAAACATTGGTAATAACCAGTCAAACACATGAAGTTGCACACTTCATGCATATTGGTAGGAGTAGGCTAATCTTGAATAGCTTTAATTTTTATGGGATCAATAGAAATTCCCTCTTTAAAAATAATGTGTCCCAAATAATGAATTTTAGATTCATAAAATGCACATTTGGAGAGTTTTCCATAAAGCTTATGTTATCTTATTATTTTCAAGACTAAATGAAGGTGTTGATCATGATCAACCTTATTTTTAGAATAAATGAGAATGTCATCAAGAAAAACTAGCACAAACTTATCTAAAAAGTCTCTAAATACATTGTTCATAAGATTCATGAAAGCTACAGGTGAATTAGTTAGGCCAAAAGGTAGAACCATGAACTTTTAATATCTGCATCAAGTTTTAAAAGTTGTTTTATAAATGTCTTCTTCTTTGATTCTTAGTTGATGATAGCTTAATCTAAAATCAATATTTAAGAAGACTACAACACCCTTCATTTGGTCAAACAAGTCATCAATCTTAGGTAAAAGATAATGGTTTTTTATTGTTACCTTATTTATCAAGTGATAACCAATGCAAAGCCTTGATGTACCATCCTTCTTATTCACAAAGACCACTAGAGCACCCCAAGGGGAGACACTTGGCCAGATGCTCTTATTATCTAAGAGGATGCTCCTATTATCTAAGAGTTCTTGTAATTAAACATTTAATTCTTGAAATCTAGCCACATTCATATAGTAAGGGGATTTAAATGTAGGGGCAGATCTAGACATGATATCAATAGAGAAATAAAATTCCTAGTTAGGTGGTAAACCAAGTAGTTTCTTAGGAAATACATCCATGAATTCCCTCAAAAATAATAAAATCTACGTGTAATACTCCTTTTCCTTAAGTAATTCATATAGTTAGACTACATAAAGATTGTAGTTTTTTTTAACTGCCCTTTTCAGCTATAAGGTTGAGAGTGTTTTACATATTGTGGACCCTTGCTACCTTACAATTCCATAATTTGGCCAAGGGAATTGATACACTGCACTCTTTTACCTATAAAATCAAGTATAACTTGATGTTCATGTAGCCAATCCATCCTAAGGATGAGATCATAAGATCCTAAAGGTGTGAGAAAAAGATTCACCTTGGTCTTAAAAACACCAAGATCTAGTTTTGCTTGTTCCAAGCATTCAAGAATAGGCACATTCTTACTAGTACCAAACTCAACCTTCCAACCTTATCTTATCAAGATGAGTTTAATATTACATTTCCTTGTAGTAAAAAGAGAAATAAATCAATCTGTTTCACCTGAATCAATCAAGATAGTCAAGAGAAAACCATTTATTATATCTCTGGTTTCAATTGAAGTGGCTTAAAAATCAACATTATGATTATCAACAATAGCATATACCCTATGGTTCACTACTTGGCTTGATTTTAGTTTAGGATAGTTATTTTTATAGTGGTTATCACCACATCACTAGAAAATAATAGGTCTAGAAGATGCCACCAAAATAGTATTGGCACCCATGGCAGGTCCACATTGGTTTCTCTGATGGTGTTCTTTCTTAAATGGTCTAGATTTAGAGGATCCATGGGAATTGAAATTTTCGTTCTGATTAGAAAACTTGCTAAAAAATTTATTGTTACCTAAAAATCTATGGTTCTAATCTAATTTATAAAATTTCTTATTAATGGGAGAAAGGCTTTTCATTTTTAGACTATTACCTACTTGTTTTAAATTCTTATTTTGCCTTTTAGTGAGTTTTTTATTTTTTCTCAACCCTATAATCTAATTTAATTATTGTATCCAATGTCCTTGGGTTCATCATATTGACATCATGCATTAGTATTTCCTTGAGCCCAAGTTTGAAATTAGTAATCTTAGTTTCTTCATCATTTATATAGTTCACATGATGCATCAAATTCATAAACTTATTTTCATTCTCAATAAAAGACATGTTTTCTTGCTTTAAAATCTTAGAATCGATGATATTTTTATCCTTATAGTTTACATTTAGATGTCTTTTTTGAAACTGAGTCTCAAAAACAAACCAAGACAAGTTCAAGGGCTAATATCCTTCAATAACACAAAGGTGATTCCACCATAAAGCTGTAGGACCAACTAACTAATAGGTTGCCACCTTTGCTTTCACATTTAATGGCATGTTATGTAAGTTAAAATATTTTTTCAAGTGTACCAACGATGTGTTGGCTATGTCACCTGATTCATCACCTAAAAAGGTAGGTGGTAGAATTTTTTTATCTCTTTGATGATTGGGTCAACTATGGTCAAAGGTAGTTATTGAATCATGGGTCCTTCTACCTACCCCATTTCTAATCTAGGTACCTCCTCTTGGGATATCCCTTCAAGATTATTCAATCTTTATTCCTGGTTATCAATATTTCCTTGTAAGTTATTAAGGGCAACTCTTCTTGGTACCTTGATATTATTGTCAACATTATTCATGGGCAAATTTTCTTGGTTACAAATGAGGATGCAACCATGATGACCCTTTCCATGTCCTCTACTTCTACCCCTAGTTGGGTTGACATTAAAAGGATTCCCACAAATGTTACCTCCACTTGATCACATTTTAACCATCCTAAGAATTACAAGTGATAACTTAGTAGGTTACAAAATTATATAAAGAAAACTCATTCCCAAAGTTCCTTAAAATAGAAAACTACTCTGATACTAGATGAAACAACCCAAAAAAATTGAAATTATATGTTAGAGTACATTTGGATGCATGTTGGACCCAATTAACTCTCTTTTTAATGTAATCAATAAATGTTTATCACACTCATGTATGTGTAACTAGAACTAAAGGAGGTTAACTAAGGTAATTCATTAGAGGTAAATACATACAAAAGGTGTTATGGGAAAGTATGTTAATTTAATATATGTTTTATGGGTTTTAGGATGTATCAATGTATGTATACATGGATATAACATGTGTCTCATATTTGGCACTCTTACTTTCACATAGGACTATTTTTAATTCTTTAACCCTAGGTAAATACCTCACTCTCCTTAGTGGGTTTTAGTCCCGCTTCAAGGATGGTTAAGTTGAAGGATTAGTTTAACTAGAAAGGATAACTCTAACATCCTAAGTTATCATTCAGGTTAACATAAGTTTATGTTCAAATTATAAGTTACCAACCTTATATTTAAGCATAATTTAGATGAGTAAACATAATCAACAACCAGAAATCAATTCATCACATGTAGATTTCTAATCATTCATGTAGCAAGAAATGGTGTTCCATAAAGAGAAATCAAATTTAAAACTCAAGGATTTATAGTGATACTGACCAAGGTCATAAATTCCTCATGGTCTTTGAGGTCACCACACCACTGTTTAAATAAATCATACATCATTTGTTTACTAACATGGATGTCATTATTTAGAATAACAATTAATTATATAATTATGATCAACATTGTTATCCTTTAGGAAGTCTAAAAATGAATTCATATAACCATTATATTGTCATAGCCAAGGTGACATTATGAAATAAGAGAGATCAAGACATTATTTAGCTAAGGTATCTAATCAATTAAACCCTAATTATCTGATTATTTCAAGAGAGAAAAACTATGTATTCATCTAATAATTAAGTCATTTTTAGATAACTATATAATAAAGGAATCAATTATTTCACACAATATTCAATTATTAACTAAGTAAATGTATACCTAATAAATCATCACATTCTATAATTAATCTTATATGTAACTAAACTAGAGGAGAGCAGCAAGTGATTCACAATAACAGAATACAACATAATCATAAGAAAATAGAATTCAATCGAGTTCAAAGTTGAGAAACCCAAATAAATTTTCCACTTAAGGAACTCTTAAAAAAAATTGTTGGGCAAGCCAAGGTTAGTGAGGCAAGTAATTTCAGCTATTGAGAGGGAAAGTGAAAGCTCAAATAGCCCAAGTAAAATAAATCAGCAAGCATGTAGGTTTTAGTTATATAATTATGCAACATCAAATGAATTAGAACCATTATATAACTTAATTATTTATGATGATATTATATTTAATTAATTAATTTAAGATATTTCAACTTCAGTTTATTACACAATTATTCTATGCATAAATATTACGCATGCTTATGAAACATTCTAATTAAGTAAAGGAGTCAAATTAACTTTCAATTCATTTCATATTTAATGTAAGAATGAGAATAATAATTTTTAAATCTGATATATACAACATACATACCTTGCACACAACCAGATATGTCTAAAATGAGAGTTAGAAAGAAGGATTCTGGTTTTCTTCCATGTGTACTAACAACTAGTGATTTGAATAGTTTATGCATTGCTGAAAATAACTAAAAGTTCCATATACATGCATCTATGTAATTGGATTCACCATATAAAATGTGATAAACCAGAAGTAATCATTAAGCTTATTTTCATTCTTAAATTAAGACTATATATTGATGAATTAAACAACACAGTATATGACTATATAATTCTAATCAAGATTATTCTGGCATGGAAATAGGAGCCCAATATTCAAATCAGATTTACATTATATGTGGTTAAGAAATATAACATAATTATCTAAATAATTTCTACTTTGGATAATATCCATAAATCAATTTGAATATCCAAGTTATCTATTTACATCAAGAAATCAATATTACAAGAATTTATAATAATCCAACTTGATCATAAAAGAATATTAATTGAATAAATCGATAATTGATAATATTAATATATTTCTTTGTCAACATAAAAAGAGTCAAATTAAAATACTAATAATTTAATATACCTAAATTATATTTCCTTCTTCAACATATATCCAATTAGCCATCATAACCTTCAAGCGTTATTTAACTTTTATTTAAATTCTACATCCCATTCTTAACACAGGTTAGTGTTAACATAATTATCCCATAAAAATCAAAATTCATACCATCTAACTCAAGTATCAATGCTGAAATATACTAAGTAAATGAACATAATTACATAATTAAATTGTTACTAGCTTACTTCATGCATATGTGATATTCACAAAGCATAGATTAGGAAGTGAATGAACTAAATAAGCCCTCCCAACCATCCCTATGATCCCAACCATTGGTGGCCCTCACCACCCCAACCATCAGTAATATGGTGGTTACAGTAACCAAGAACATGAAGGGAATTTTGATCAATCATATTTCTAACTAAAAGACATCTCGAAAATAAAAGAATACAAGAAGACAACTATACCATTTCAAGGCAAGATGGGAATAATTAATCCATCTATAATATAAATCAATAGTAGGGATGGCTAATCATGTCTACCAATTGATATAGAATGGATTAAAATTAATCCATTATATAGTCTTTGAGTTAACCACATTAGATCCCCATCCAAGTTACAATTAACCTTAACCACCCTGACTGCCAATATATATACCCATTTATTTTAATCATTTAGGTCTAGTATAGGAAAGGTAACAAGACAAATAAAAAACCAATAAATGAACCACATAACATCCAAATAGTTCACTTAATTTATTTACTCCAGAATAATAATTCAAACCATAATATAATAGTTCTAAAGTTTACAAGATCAACACAACTCAAACATTTTATAAAAGAGAATGAAAACTCCTTCAAACTCTTTCACACCCTCTTAGGTCCAGAAAAATAAAACCATACATATTCATGAAATCCTAATAGAAGAGAGTTCATAAGCCTTACATAGGAGTCAATCATACAATAGTAATAAAATTAAATATGTCTTCAAAAGCAATAGGCCTGAACAATTAAAACACAATCAAAGTTTAATTCCCAAAAATTATTTAACTTGTGCCTTAAATAATTACATTAACCACAGTCAAAGTTTTAATCAAGATAGCTTATAATCATAACATAGTGATATGGAATGTAGGAAAGATACCAAATAAACCTATTAAAGTTTAAGATCATGGAGAAAAAATAACATATTCAAGATCTTTGATAAAAGACACAGTCATAAAACCCAATCATTTAAAAATCAAGACATTATGATCAAATTTAGTCACCAATAAAAAAAATCAACATGAAATTTAACTTTAAATCCATGATATTTATATATACACAATAAACACACACACACACACACACACATTTATAAACTTTGTTAAAGTCATGTAAAATGTAGTCACTTCAATACCCAATGTTTATTTGAATATGCCATTAAAACCATGACATAAAACATAAACACAATCTCAAAGATTAAAACCCAATGACATCTAAATATAAACGCAATGACATTATCAAAGATTTAAGTCATGATTATATATATATATATATATATATATATATATATATATATATATATATATATATATATATATATATATAATTACACAGTCAAAGACTTGACATAAAAAACCCAAGGTAGATTAAGATAATGCAATCATGATAATCTAACACAGGTGAATAACATCAGCATTTTAAAGAGTATTTATTATGACCATGAGCTTAATAAACCAAGTGAAATATTCCTAAAAGGAGTCCATATAGAAACCCTATTTAATTAACACTTTCATGATTTGAATATAATAAGTATAGTTATAATAACAAATGATAAGAATGAAAACATCGATGAATATACCACAGCCAAGTTCAAACCAAATATCAAGGGGTTTGTGCATAGCACATACTAGAATCTCGTCACCCATAATAATGAAATCCCAAGTCAAAAACCCAAGCCATACAATATAAAGGAAAATGTATTCACCATTTGAAAACCAAATTGACCTTTAAGGTCTTAACATGCAACTAGAAAGAAAATAACATGCTAATTAAAAAACAAGCACCCAAATGAAACTCACTTCATTATTTCCACAATAAAATATGCACAGACGAATTTGACTGACCAAGTTAAAGCATAACAATTTTATATTTATACAAAATGAAGCATGCAACTTTTACAAAAAATTAAAACAATATAAGTTCCCAACAAGCCAAATAAAACATCAACCATTATTTAACACATAATAGATAAACCCTATGGGGTATCAATTTATTAAACCAATGAAAAACATTTCCATGCACATAGAGACAAGAACGCTTTAACAGAAAGTAATGGATTCAAAATAATAAAATAACCATATATATATATATATATATATATATATATATATATATATATATATATATATATATATATATATATATATATATATATATATATATATATATATATATATATATATATAAGTTTATATGCATATGCCACATCGATATATTAAATTTGTGAGGATTTACATATGCACCCAAAAATCCTAAGACTTCCATTTGCATATGCATCCTTTTATTTTTTCCAATTTGTATTAAATAAAATAACTAAGAAATATATAACTTAATTGATATTTTAGAGAGAGAAAAACTCAAAATTCAATAATATAGGAGCCAAAGATAAGACCTCTAATCTTTCCAAGCAAGTTGTGCCTCCAAGAATCTAGCATGTCTACCATAAAAACTAGTCTAACTCCCACTGTTCTCCTTATTTTTCTTCCATCTTCTAACCCCATCAACTCTTCCCATCTACCATCCAAATCCCACATTCCATCCATCCATTTTACCCATACCCATTCAATATCCACATTAAATGTGAGAAGAGATAAATTATCTTCTATTCCCCAATGCAAATCCCCTACCAAATTTGCCATAATGGTCATTAATTGACCGCTTTGGAAAGCTCGATCCACCAACATAACTATGCACCAATGGAGATGTGGGTTAGCAACTAAACCAAAAAATTAATTCTAATCAAAGTGGATTAGCATCATAACCCCCATGACCTATGCCACTAACCATAATAAATGGCAATAAATCAAAGACTATAATAAGCCATCAACTTAAGTCAATTTAAATAAAAGGTTTTATTCAATTAAACCATGTTTAAAATTTAATTTTAATGCCACCACAAACTAACCAAGCCACAAAACATTCAATCCACCACCTTATGATATAAGGTTTTTATATATTCTAAGGGTTAGTCTAAGGGGATGACAACGGTAGGTCTAGGTAGGTCTTAGGTAGTACATCTAATTAGGCAAGTAGGATCTATGCAAGTGAAAGGAATGAATAGGAGTTTGTATGGAAGGAGTAGATTGAAGTAAATTAAGAAGGTAGGATAAAAGATTGTGGCCACAATAATAATGGTAAGTAATGACTTTCAATAATGAAGGTGAAAGTATAATAAAAACCAACTAAAATGCAATAAGTACCAATGTCATAATAATGACATAATCAATGACCAATCAATATGTCTTAAGAACAAAAGACATAATTGAAACAAGTATACCTGTCAAACTTGTTTGACTGCTCAGAATCCCTTTGGTACCAGGTGTACTGCTACCAACATCTACCTAGCTCATACATAGCACCTTCAACCACCAAAATGGACATCAATAGTACCATATCAAATACCTATAAATAATTATAGATTCATAATAATATCCACTACAATTTTTTATCAATGAAATTATTAAGTGTAGAATTAAACATGTAGTCCAATACTACTATAACAAGTACCAACATATAGTCTAATTATAATAACTAACCAATAGTCAGTTTAATAACAATAATAATAATAATATTTTAACATCAAAATAGATTATGAAAATATAGGATCATAATAAATAAAATAAACACCCATACCTTAAATTCCAAAGTCTAGATGTGTCTTTAATGATGATCTTAAAGGCTTTTTATTTTAGTACTATTATACTCTTAAGATGATCAATTTACATCTTGAGAGGAAACATGCAATTCCTTGTCATTTGAACTATAGTTATCTTGTTCTTGATTTATTCCTTATCAAATATTTTCACTCTCCATTCTCCATCAAGAATCTATATCCTTTTTGGACCAATTGTCTAATATTCAACAAATTGTGCTTAGATTTTGAGCATAGTAAATATCATGGATTGCTCTTCTTTCACCTTACCTAATTTAGATGATGATAGTCCCTCTACCAACAACATGAACTTTTTCATTTTTCCACACCTTAATCTTAGATTGAATATTCATGTCAATGGAGGCAAACAAGTTCTCATTACCACTCATGTGGTTACTACAAGCACTATCCAAATAACAAACATTAGCATTCATATGCTCAGTAACATTACATATAATGAACATGTTTGGCAAATGTTTAGGTTCACTTACATTCTCATTAGATACATTTACACTTTTCATTGATTGATCATGATACCTCTTTCTACATTCATAATAAAAATGAGCATGCTTGTGACAATAATAGCACTAAACATT
Source organism: Torreya grandis (assembly GCA_037957365.1). Taxonomy (NCBI): domain Eukaryota; kingdom Viridiplantae; phylum Streptophyta; class Pinopsida; order Cupressales; family Taxaceae; genus Torreya; species Torreya grandis. The sequence continues at coordinate 3,958,672 of JARHVA010000886.1, read as the reverse complement.
ACTTTTATCTTATCTTTGGTTTGAAGTATTGTTCCTCTTCTTGTCTTGGAAATATAACTTCGAACTACTTGGTCTTTCTTGACTATTTGAGCTTGTTATTCCATAGTGGTTTTTTATTATTCCTATACCTCTAAATCTTATTTCAATATTGTTTCTTCCTCTCCACCTACCTCTCATATTGGCCTAAACCTTGAAGGCTTGCTCTAGGGAAGAAGGACCAGATATATTCAACCATTCTTATGGCTTTGTATATAACCCATCAATGCATCCAGTGCCATCCTTGAAAGGTCCTTATCCTCCTCAATTTTAATGAAAATTAAATCATATCTAAATGTAAAACTCCTAAGGTTTTTATCAACAATCTTTTGATCTTTTTTATAATCATAATTAATTCTTAACTGATTGATTAAATTAGAAATGGACTCACCATCATTAATTTACAATGTTTCAAATTCTCTCCTAAGAAATTGTATTTATATTAACCATAATTTACTAGTGCCTATATAAAAGTTTTTAAGGATCTCCCATGCCTCCTTTGAGTAATTGTCTACTTTTAATCTTGGGTATATGGATTTTACCATTGTTGTCTCAATTACATTTAAAGATTTTGCATCATTTATCTTATTTTCCATTAGTTGGTTCTTTTATAAATTCATAAATGCGTTATAAGCATCTTGGTCAATCACATATATAAATTCAGTGACCACATACTCCCAAAAATCATTCACTACCATTATCATCTTCATCTTATTTTCCTAGATGTCATAATTTTGTCTATCAAATATTTGTAGATGTTGCCAAATTTTTCCATCTAATCCAGCCAAGATACTATTTTTGGACCAATTATTAACCATATACTAAAAAATAGGTTAAATTTAATCTTCTTGAACTACATCTCTATATATCTCAAAAAATATTTGGTCTGAATAAAGGCTACGACCTTGGCTTGAAGTCAATTTTCTTTATCCTTTGGTGTTGGACCGGTTTCCACATGCACTTGATTAGGATTAAATCCTTGTCAAAATGGAATTTGAATGAGATCATGTATTAGCTTAAATTATCCAAACAAGATCTCCCCATTTGGCTTAACTTTACGTTCATAGGATATGACACTCCACAAGTTTATTTGAATGGTCTTGGGATTTTTGTGCTCTTTTTAAATAATTTATGTACTATATTATTTTATCTTTTGCCTTCTTTGGAAAATTGTGCTAATGATCATTTGGCTTCCTTTTTATTCCATTCTCTCCTCCAAATCTCCTCCAAATCTATCTTTGCACTTCCCTACCTCTTGGACTCTTCTAGCTGGGTGATTTCTTTTCCTTGGTTGCACACAACTTCACTCCACCCAACAATTATCTCCTTTCCTTCTTGTCTTATATGTTTCTCTTTAGATTGTGCTCATTTTTTATTATGTACTCTAATTGTTGTTCTTCACGTACCCATAATGATATTAATTCTTAGCTTCACCTTCTCCTAGCATATATTGAATATGGCCGTAGATGTATGGGCTTTGATACCAAACTAAAATCAATAACAACATTAAAAAAAACAATCAATGGAATGCTTAAACATTCATCAAATTAGATATTTTTCTCTTCAATTTAACTTCAACTTGATTTATTATAAACAACATACAAGATGCCTCAATAAATATAGGTCTAAATTTCTATATTTAGTAACCCACTAACTCTAACAACTAACTAAAAATAGAAACCTGCTAACTATGCCTAACAACTGATATTAAATTTTATTCAATAAAAATTATTAAATGATGTATTATGGGTGGAGGAATAAATTATGATTTCCAACATTAAAGGCACATAAGAAAAATCTTACTAAGTTTAACTTAATATAGTTAAATTTCTATGGAATTATTCAAGGCACACATGAAAAATCTTACTAAGTTTAGCTTGATATACTTGAATTACAATGAAATTATCCATTACCTTAAGAGAAACATATGATAGACATGTAATTGATGTAATCCCACATTGGTTATAATTAATGGCATTAATAAAATGCCACAAAAAATCAAATTTAATTAAAATTTTCTTGGAAACCTTTGGAAAAAATAAGTTAATTAAATTGTTATTGGACTAATTTTAAATTGATAATAATTTTTAAACCAAAAATAATTTACAACACATATAAAAATATTAGCACATAGCCTTTCATAAAATTGATATTAAGATTTAAAAAAATAGATAGTTATAATTTAGTTAATATCATATTAGTAATAATTGAGAGGTCATCATAACATTAAAAAATATGATCGAATTGTAATTTGGTTAACCCACATTGGTAATAATTTATATGTCATCTTAAATTAAAAAAACATGATTGAATTGTAATTTTGTTAATCCCATATTTTAATAAATGAGACATAATTTAACTCATATTATATGCTTCAAAATCATTATAAATCAGAGTCATATAGATTATTCATGGAATCCATCAATTATTTCATAGAAAAATATCATTTGTATTTAATTTGGGTAATCCCATATTAATAATAAGTTTGAGACAAGGGAAATTTTGGCATGAGGACTCCTTAACCATATAAATATGCCATTCAACCTATGCCTAATCTTGGTATACCTAGATATCTCTAAGAACCTTAATCATAGATATTCTAGCTCATTTAATCAATTACATAGTTGAATTATGTTGTAATATTGTCATTTATGTAATAGTTGATGTCAATGGAATTGCCAACAAAATTATTAATGAAAATGTCAATGGAATTTTCAATGAAAATGTCAATGTAAATGTCAATGTAAATATCAATATAAATGTCATTGGACACATATTTTAGTGAAGAGGTTCCTCTTGGATGGGATTCCTCCTTTGTGAAGAGCCTTTGGAAGTTATATAAGGCATCTAGAAGATTGGAAAATATATGTGAAATAATTATTTCCATCATTTGAGTATAAGAAAAAAAATTGGAGAAGAAGAAGAGAAGATTGAATTTTCCATCATTCGTTGATGAAGCAATAATAGTAAGGTGGAAGATTATTTTAGTGGAGGTTGGTTCCTTAGAACAAAGATATTAATGTCTCTTTCTAAGTCAGTGTTTGGTGGTGGGAATTATTGTTTCCAAGTAGGTTGGTTCCTACAAAAAAAATTTAAAGGATTATTATTTCATGGATGGATTTGGATGGTAGATATAAGTATCTTAAATTTATGGTTTTTCTTGAGATAGGTTTTTCTACGTAAATTTATGTTGCTTAATTATTATATCTGGTGTGAATGCTTTCTTTTTGAACATTAATTTCTAAAAGTTAAATTTTTATTATACACTAATTTACCCCCACCCTCTTAGTGTATCATGTGCTTAAAAATTGGTATCAGAGTGGTTCCTTTAGAATCATTCTAACCACTAGAAGGTAAATCCTAAGAGCACACATGGTTAATCATCATGTATAGGAAGGTTTCTCCACAAGCAAGGCTCCATTGTTTGAAAGAACAAACAACACATTTTGGAGTATAAGGATGCATAATAATTTAATGGCCTTTGGTTTTGATATCTATAAAATAGTGGTGAATGGATATGTTATGCCAATAACTCCACCCACAGATCCAATCGACAAGAAGGCTAATGAGAATAATTTTAAATCCATGAATGTTATTTTGTGTGGCTTATCATAACTAGATTTTGTCAATATTATCCAATGTGATTTAGCAAAGGAAATGTGGGACAAACTTCAAAACATATATGAGGGTGATAATAAAGTGAATAAGTTAAAACTCCAAACTCATAGGAGACAATTCGAGAGCTAAAAAATGAAATATGAAGAAAATGTTGTGGCATATCTTCTTTATGTGGATGAGATTATTAATACCATCAGGAGAACTCAAAAAAAAGGTTGAAGAATCCATGATTTTTCTCAAAAAGTGATAAGGTCACTTCCCTTGAGATTTTATGAAAAAAATTTAGCTATTGAAAAAATAAAAAACTTAGACTCATTAACAATGGATGATTTGCATGGGATTCTCACGACATATGAAATGAGAATTGAAAAGGAAAATCCATCTAAGAAGGAAGCAAATTTTAAAGCTTCAAATAAAATGAAGAATAAAGAACTTTAATCAAGCGATGGCACCAATGATGAATAAGATGAAAAGGAGGCCCTTTTTTAAAAAATCTTAAGAAAGGATCAAACAAGTACAAAGGTAAGCTACCTTTTAAATGTTTTAATTGTGGTAAAATAAGACATTTTGTTGTTAAGTGTCCACATAAGGATGATAGTAATGATGAGGAAAGGAATAAGAAGGAAAGAAACCTTAATATAATAAAACTTCAAACAAAATTAATATAATAAAAAATTTGGTAAGCACAATAAAATCTTTTACTCCAAAAAGGATAGTAACTCAGCTAAGGAGAGTGATGAGAATATAGCAAACAGTAATGGAGAAGAAACTTTATTCATGGATATTGAAATAAAAAATGATGCCTCTACAAGTGAATACACATTGTAAGAGTAATAATATGTTGAAGATGAAGGAGAGGTGGATCTTGAAGAAGAAATCATATGTGCCTTAAGCAATACTAAGCAAGTTAATAAAAAAATTGTAGCTGTATAAATATGAAAAAGAGGACTATGATTCAAGATAAAAAAAATGTCCCAAAACCTTGAGGAATATTAAATAATTATCATCAACATAAATATTCAACTTGAAGAATTGAAAATGATTGAAGAGGAGGTGTGAATGTAATTAAGCAAAAAAGAAGACATTTGTGAAAGGTTAAAACCTAAGATTATCTCCTTGAGGAAGGAACTAGAGAAGACAACCAATAAGTTAAATAGAATCCTCAAATTTGAATAGTACCAAGATCTTAGATGATATCATAAATGGGAAGAGGTCACCTTTTATAAAGACTTATCTTGGATATAAATAAAATCATATTGCCAATAAAGAAGATCATAAAGAACCACCAAATAAGGTAAATGAGGAAAAGACAAGAAGTTATGTAGATGTTCTTAAAAGTCCTCTCATCAAGAAGAAATATAATCAAGTCCCATAGAAAACAAGCACTCCTCAAAAATATAACAAAGACAAATTAAGGAAGTTATTTCCTCCAAAGTAGGCACACATGACCAGGTTCCAACGTTATTTCTTTAGTTATTCATTTTCATGTAATCATTTTGGGAATATAATAATGGAGTATAGGACACATGCAAGAAATAGGTATGCATGGGATAATGGCATAAGTACTTATGGAGTTTCAAGTAAAAACTATAAATCATTTGACCCTTTATCTAATTATAAAGAGAATAAAATTTTATGTTATAATTATAATAACTATGGACATATAGCATAGTTCTGTAGAAATGTTGTTGTACAACCCCCCAGACAAAATAATAAAGTGAATGATCTTATGGTAAAGAAAAGAGAACCTATAAAATATAGAATAAAATCAAGATGAAGTGAATCAAGATAAGGAGAAATCTTTGCTTGTGCAAACAAATTTTCATGAATAAACTAAAGGGGGAAAATGGTATATTGATAATGGATGCTCAAGTCACATGATTGAGGACAAGATCAAATTTCTCTCTTTGAAATAAATGAGTGAAGGTAGGGTAAAATTTGGAGATAATGCCACAACGAGAATAGATGGAAAAGGTAAGCTTAGCCTTGATAATAGAAAAATAAAAACATAAAATGTATTATATGTTGAAGTCTTGAAGCATAACTTTCTAAGTTTCATTAAAATGTGTGATCAAGGACACACTCACATTTTATGATCAAGGTTGTGAGATTAGGAAAATAGACATGGGAAAATTAGTTGCATATGTAAACAAAAAATGAACATGATGTATATAATTAGTTAATTTAAAGGAGATAAATGATACATGATTAAAATTGATGAAATTTATCTATGGCATAGAAGGATGGGCCATATTAACTTTGATAATATAGTGACAATCAGCACTAGTCAAGCCGTAAGAGATATGTTAAAGATTATAAAACTGTCAAACAGTCTTTGCAAGTAGTGTCAGCATGGAAAGAAAAAAAGAATGAGTTTTAGTTCAAATTAGTACTCAACCACAAAGCCATTTGAATTGATTCATACATATCTTTTCGGGCCTACAAGAATGCAAAGCATACAAGGTGAGAGCTACTTTATGTTGCTCATTGATGATTATTTTAAAATGACATGGGTTGCCTTCCTAAAATAAAATCTGAGGCATTCGATAAGTTTAAATATTTTGTTTAAAATGAAATCAATTTAAATATAAAGTGCTTGAGATCAGATTGAGGAGGTAAGTTCATATCAAATGAATTCAATGATTTTTGTGAGCAACATGGAATAAAAAGGCATTTCTCATCTACAATGACTCCACAACAAAATGAAGTTGTATAAAGAAAGATTTTTAATTGTTCAATAAATGGCTAAGATGATGTTAAATGAATATAACATATCAAATAGGTTTTGGAGAGAAGCCGTTAAGCTAGCAGATAGGTTTTGGAGAGAATAGGTTAAGTTATTAGTCAAGAATCAAAGGAGAAGAATTGTAACGCATTCTTTTAAATTTTGAAAAATCAAATACATATCCTTATTGATAATCAAATTTTTCACCATCCCATAAAATATATAAATATATAAATCAATAAAGAACACAATTAACACCTAGGTAAAAAATCAACATCAACATAGAGATAAAATTGACCATTTTATGATTCAGACTAAGACACAAACAGTGCTCTGTAGATTTTAACTAAGGGATGTAAACCATTAAAATATTAAATATTATCTATTAATGAAATCAAATTCTCCATTTTTTAGGGTTTAATAAATTTATAGGATTGGTTGATTCATATAATATAGTTATTTAAATTTAATCCTTCAAATAATGTACAATTAATCCTAATTTCTTTTGTGATAAATCTACTAAATAAAGAATATATCAATTTTGAAGGTGTTTTATATTATCAAGTATACCTCATGGTTTGGATGTGATTATGTCAAAATAGGACATAGACCCTTCATGTAAATATGTTAAAATAAACATATGACTCATGATCCTTCATTAATTTTTGTGGGTGGTGTAGTTAATGAGATTAATGCGGTGAATTATGTCTCACCTTAAGATACTATTCAAGATATTTTGAATCATACCAAAAACATTGTAGTAGAACATAGTTAGATATGCATGGTTGTAATAAAGTTAGATTTGGATCTTAATCTCAATCTATGATTTCTAGAATAGTACCCTGGTGTGGTTGTTTCTATCATTCTTTGTCCTTAGTCATTTATTTTTCTTATTCAATCATGGGTTTATACCTTTAAATCTATTTTAATCATGATTCATATATGATTTAATAAATTTTACCGGATTATCTTATATATAGCCTATGATTTCATTTTAATTCATTATGCATGTAAGATTTCTCCTTTAACCACAAATAGTGAATACAAAAACATATAATGAATATTGAAAGAAACTCACCTAAAATTAATATCCTGATAATTGTTTTAAGGGGGATTTTTGGTTTCTTTTGTTGGAACATACCTTGGACACCAAAGCCTTCAATTTGTTATATTTTCATGTAGTCATGTAAGTTTAGTTGATAAGGATTATAAATATTTCAATGGTATTAGTGACCCTTATTACATTATGTGTAAAATTAAGCATTGCAATGAGTTGAGAACTAGCATTTCCCACTTCATTATAAATGATCTATAATATATTAGTAAGTGAATTCCACATCTTATTTTTTGAATATTCACATAAACTATTAATGACAATTTCAAATTATTATCATTTTGAATTATATTTATGATATAATTATGCTTCTTCTTCTATGGAATTTCATTTTGTGGGGTTTTGAATCGAGGGTTTTTAGATGTTGTCTTCAGGAAATCAGTCCATCAAATAAAAAATCTAAAATTAAAAAAATAAATATTTATATTATTTACTTGAAGGCTTTCACTAGATAAATTTAATTGTAATTCTAGTGACTCCTTGCCTTGTGATTATTATAAAAAATGCATGACAAAAAAAATATCATTACAAACCTTAAGCATGCCCTAAGGAAGAAAATAACATGCTTGGGACAATGATACAAGCATTGATACTTGGTGGACATGCTTGGAGAATGAATTTTTAGAGAAAACACACATAGACTCTAATTTCCTCTCTTAAATGGCTATTAATCATAATATAATAAAATTAAATGGGAAAAAGATATCAAATTTAATTAGCATGTTTTTTAGGCTTTAAAAATGGCATGACCACATTGTAATAAAAATGGTGTATACCCTTTGAAGTAAAAAAGGGTGTACACCTTTTTAAATGTAAATCGTGTATGCCATTTTCACTTCAAGGGATGTGCACCCTTTTAATTATAAAGGGTTATCTCCCTTTAGGGTTAGTGGTGATTCATTTCAAATCAGGTTCATTTTTTGTTTCAACAATGGTGTGCACCATTTTAAAATTGTTCCTTGGCCTTTTTAAACAATGAATTTATTTTCTAAAAATGGACCCTTCTCGGTCCCCCAACTTTTTGCATTCACCTATAGAATATTGTATTACTCATCTTTCCACATTACTATCATTGTTTTGAGTTTTATTACCTATTGCATTGATTGTATTATTTACTATTGCATTATTTATTTCATCTAGGTTATTTTTTATTAAAACTGAACTATGCATCACAAGGTG